>BQNB010049530.1:0-29590 GCA_026074375.1 Tanacetum coccineum | reverse complement strand
CAGCTCGTGCTTCTAGAGCGGCAGTAATACCATCAGTAATCAGTTGCCGAATGGCAGCCTCAGTCATGGTTGGTGCTGTATATGTTGATGTTTTCTTGGGAGGCAACTATATGCAAGACAACATAGAATAAGAATCTACAAGTGAAGGTATGAAAATCATAAAAAGACTTGTGATCATTGATATTGCAAAATATAATAGGGAATTTTTAGAATTCAAGACTTCGAGAGTTAGATACGGAAATAATGGAATGAGTGATCCAATAGGAGTCTTAGATATAAAGGTTTGAGAAAATCGAATGGTAAGAGAATAAAAGATATCATACTTCATAATATAGGATAGATAATCTCGACACACATAATTGGTATTATGAAATGACGAGGTATAACGGAATCACCATTGTATAATTAACTTGTCTATATAATTTACATAGTAAAATTTGACAAGTGTCTTTATTCATACATCTAGTGGTTGGATTCTAGAAAGCTGTAAACGACACCGATCTAATATGGTGGTTCTCCCTTGAGTTCTTGGATCTAGTTCAGAAGACTCTTGATGACGAACCATGAGTTCTTGGATCTTATTTCCAGTGATGAACGTTAGATTCTTCGGGGACTGGTTCACTTCCTAATGGTTTCATTCTTAGATAACTTATTAAAGGATAGTTTGGTGGTGGTGTAGTTGACCTAACCGGTGATGAAGATCCTACCGATGAAGATAGAGATATTGGAATGGGTGATTCAACATGAGTCTTAATGTCTTTAGGTGATGAAATCTTCTCAGGAGGAAAGAAATATCAGGTATCAAACATCGGTGGAGGTACAATAGCTAGTAGAGCAATAATAACTTAGGGTGGTGGAATAGCATCATTAATATCAGAATCAAAGGGGACGATAGTAGAGTGAAGGGACGAAAACATGACTGCAACAACCCAGTAATGAATAACATAAGTTATTTATATAATAGTATAGTAGTTATGTATTTTTAACATACTATTTGAAAAAACTAGTGGCATCTTCACAATTCAGGGAATGTAGTGGCACGGAGGACATTGATGGCAAAAGAAAAGTAGTTATAGTCATCGTTCTGATAACAACCCAATTTGTAAATAACATAAGTTTTTTTTATGTAAATAGTATATTTGATATGTATCCTTACATTACTGATCCGGGAATGCAGAGTGGCCACGGAGGACTTTGATGGCTGAAAAAAATGTGGTTATGTTATGGTTTTAACTTGTTCTCTATAACCATGGCGCTGATACAACCTGTAACACCCCATTTTTAAATTATAGCTGGGAAGCTATCTGGGGTATTTCTTCATGGTTATAACATTATAAATCATCGAAAAACGACTCAAAAAGGACGTGTTCACAAGATACTTTATCATTCATTTAAAATCAGTGCTTTTACAAAGGCAGGTCCCAAAATCCTAGTTACATACAATGTGAATGATAACAGTTGAAGCCATCTTCAAGTCATTCCAACTCCGTGCCATAAGTTGCTCATTTACCTGGGACATAACATGCATTAAAAAGAAAGGGTCAACACAAAGTTGAGTGAAATTCATAGGTTTGATATGTAATAGTTGAATACAAGTTATCATAATGGAAATATTGGTATTGCAAGGATATTATCATGGTGAAAACATATTATCTCCCAAACTCAGGAAATCCATAAGAGATATTAAAGAGATATTGGGAGATAATACCCAAAGAGATATTAAAGAGATATTGGGAGATACTACCCAAAGAGATATTAAAGAGATATTGGGAGATACTACCCAAAGAGATATTATAAAGTAGACGAGCATTGGAGTTATACCAAAGATGTTATTAAAGAATTATTGGGAGATACTACGCCAAATAGATATTAAAGAGATATTGGGAGATATTACCCAAGTAGATATATTGGGAGATATTACCCAAAGAGATATGTGCTTAGGCAATAAGATATCTGGATGCATATAGTTTTGAAAACACTTGCATTTCATGGTTTAAAGCATGGTATAACGGGGGTTTTATAAAGTATGTGAGTTTATGAATCATTAAGTCTTTGAAATGTTAATCACTATTGTTATGAGTATATAAAAGGAGTTTGTAACAAGTTGATAATCCCTCCTCGCGGGTTTATATTACTGGTAATGATTGTTATATGCGAGGTTATATATTCTCACAAAACTGTTAGGTAGATGCATTAAATATTCAAATGAAAGCGGACAAACCTTATCACAATCTTAACGGGATAAGGTTGTTTTAGCAAAATGATAGTAAACAGCACTTCACGTCAACCTGAGTACATTATGTAGTCTTAGGAAGATTGTACTCTAGAACTTTGGGGTTCAGGAGAGTTATGAGTTTGATTGAAGAGTTGGAATTATTGTATCTCCGTTCGGGCTATCATAATTCTGAAGTATTTTGTAAACGTTTGAGGAGCTTAGGGCATATAAATCTGTAACCCAACATCTCTGTCAGAAGTAATACCAAGATGAAATCCTTTTATATGAAGCAACCTCCCTTAGTATTGTGCTACATTAGAGATCGGGACTTAATTTATAAAAGCACTCGATGGATGATTGATATAATGGTCTTTTAACATAATCGGTTTTTTTTACAGAAAATTTGATCAATATTCTGAAATGTTAAGCACGTCAAGCTTTAATTAAATTATGTCTGGTAAGGTTTTGAACATGATTTTATACTTTTTCAAAATGTTACATTTTAGACCCTTGAGAATAAAAAGTGGCAAAATATACCCTTGGAGTTTGCACTTTTACGAGTTTGGTCCTTCAACTTTAAAAGATACACCAAGTAAACCTTGTACTTTGTAAAGTGACATAATAGACCCCTATAGTTATAAATTTGATAAAATGACATTTTTAGCCCTTTTAGTTATAAGTTTCAGAAAGTTACGATATATACCCCTTGCATAGAATACTTTTGCAAAACAAGTCTGAATTGCCATGCAAACTTATTTTAACATTCCAAAAGACATTTGCAGGTTATAGCTTATTAATATAAGCTAAAATATGAAGGTTTAACATACCAAAAGTTTAAAATAACGATTCGTTAAGCTAGGAAGCAAAACGGGTCAAATTAGGGTTTCAAAACGTAAACGCGCGGGTTTTAAGTTCAAATTCCTTCAGTAATCAATAAAGTGGTTATAATAACATTAGTTAAGCATGTTAGGATAGATTATAACAATATTTAGCCATTATAACATTTACTTTTAAGAAAAACATAAAATTAGGGTTTTGGGTGTACGGCTTTAGATCAAAATGGAAAATGAGCATGAATTGAGTTATGAAACTTTAACAAGAGTTTATTTAGGATCATATGAACATTATAAGGGTGTAGGAGCAGGTATGAAGATGATAGAACCTGGGTTTGAGCTTATAGCTTGAAAACGGGTCGAAATCGGGACTTTTAGCTTCGTATGCCTAGTTTTCTTGCTTTAGGTCATTAAATCTTCAAAGCTTCGCTTGCTTACTTCTCTTAGATCTTCTTAGAACTTATTGGAGCAAAGGATTGCTGCCTTATATGGGTTATAGAGAGAAAAGGGTGGGTGCGAGTTTGAATGAGGGATTTGTGCTTCTATTTATAGTCGAACAACCAGGAGGATGCTAAGGAAGCTTTATATTCTAATCCAAGACATGTGTATTAGCTACTAAATGATGTGGGAAGTCTAGATGATGAGTTTTACAAGCTAGGATAGTAGATTTAGGTGGTGGATAGCTTCTATGCTTGCCATGGCTGAATTAGCTACCAAGGGAGTCATGTGGCTTCATTTGAGACCAAGCAAAGGTATAAGGAGCTGCATAAGGTGCTTAGGAGGGTTAAGGTGCTTGTCATTGAGGTGCTTGTGTGCAAGAAATAGTTCCAAGTGGGTTATTTTGCAAGATTGGCAGCTGCGGGTTCATATGAGCTTATTAGGGCTCAAAATGTTTTTCTTGGCTTGGTTTTCATATACATTGATCATGTCACGTAAAAAAGGTATGTATCTTCTTCTCCAAACCTAATTGCAATTATGGTTCGATCTTTTTTTACAAAAGTCTATTGTATATTTTATATGTAATTAAGTCTATATATAGTGAAGATATACTCTAAATTTATGAATGTACTCCATAATTATACACATGTCGACATGGATCTTTTGAGATAAATTTAGAAAAGATTTTATATATATCTTTCTCACTTATATCTTCTCATCTCAAAAGAAACGTATATATATCATATATATGCAATATTCATTAAATCCTACATTGTCTTCATCACCACAAACCCTAATATCATTCATAATTTTGCAGAATTAGTAGCAGTTTGAAGATCGTAATGAAGATCCTAATGAAGCACGTAAAAAAGGTATGTATCTTCTTCTCCAAACCTAATTGCAATTATGGTTTGATCTTTTTTTAGGTATGCACATGCTTGACTAGGCATTCAAGATCAGGCCATTGTTGGATTGATGGCTCCCATATATATGAATGAGACAGGACACGCATAAGCTGATGGTGATGTACAATCTGATTCAGAGAAGATGAAGGTATGTTTTTATATCCATGTATTCAATTTTTTGTTTTGTAACTTCTTAGCTCTTTTGTATTAATGAAAATTATATATATGTATATATATCATCAATTTTTTTAATATTATGAAGTAGAAGCTAAGGGTGATGAAGAATCTGATTCAGAAAAGATGAAGGTATGTTTTTATATCAATGTATTATTGTTAATGAGTATGGCTGTAATGGTAGCCTAGATGGTTATCTTGAAGACACAAATAAGAGATGTAACCTAACATGGGTACATCAGCTTAGGATTTGGCATCAGGTCATATGTTATAACAGTGTACATGTTAGTTTCTTCTTAATATTAACCACACTACAATCATAATAACTTTTATTTAATATATTTTAATAAGATATATATCTTAACATTATTTTTGGTGAATTAATTTTTCACTTGTGGTTTAGATATCTACACCACTTCTGCGAGTCACCATATTTGATACAAATTTGGTTTTTTGAGACAATGTTTATTGGATACGTACCAATTGGACTCCACAATCGGAATAATTAGGCCAAACACACACACACACGCACCTCTTATCAAAACAAATTCCAAAAGCGAACCCGCCCGTCGGGCGGGTTACGTAGCTAGTTTCTATATGTTATTATAATTGTACTTGTATAGATGTCAGCAGATGTAGTAAGGGGTCATGGCGGTGATGGTCGTCCCACTCCACATCAGATAGGCAGCGGTTGCCGATGTAAGAATTTCTGGATTATTGTAATATAAGCATAAACTTGATACATTGGATTTTCTTGCCTTGAATTTTTATGACGTTATCACACACTTGATTTTGTAGGCAAGGGCACCCGAAAACCTAACCTGGGAGGCAGGAAAGAGAGCAGGCCCCACAAGGAAACCAGGAACCTCGGGTTAAGGAAGATCATGGATCAATTTGGCTCGCAGGCGATCTGGTTTGAGTGGAACGATAGAGGCACGCTGATGCCTCTCGGTGACCACGCGGCTAACCTCCTCGGGGAGATCATCTGGGAGTTCTCGATGCACTTCCGTTCTTGGCATAACATCCTGAAGGAGTGGAAGGCAAGGGTCCTGGGAAAGATTAGGGTCAGTTATATCATTATCATTTTATGTTTATTTTATTATCGTGTTACATTTATTTAATTGTGTATATTTATCTAAATTCGTATATTTATTTATATCATATAAATAAATAAATGAATTTAGATAAATATATATATTATATCTCTAATCTAAGTCTGTCTTTGTTATATATGATTGCAGACCCAGTTTGACTTGACTCCCCACATGCAATCCGACCTTTGGCCAAAAATCAAGTAGGCATCGAGCAGCATTTGGCCAAGATCTATACCGACAACAAGTCGTCGTTGAAGGCAGAGCATTGGGTTGCTAACACTGACTACGAGACTTACGACTTGGAAAGCATCAGATCCCGACGTCCCGCGAACATCTCAGTGGCAGATTAGGATGCGCAGATTGCCTTTTGGTCTAATCCCAATAACGTTGCCCGGTGTGCTCAAAATGCTCGAAACCGGGCAAAGAGCACGGTCATATGCCGGCAGGGATCCTGGTCACTTGATGTTCTCCGAGATAGGCAGTTAATAAACATTATAATTATTTTACATACATATAGCTCATTATACGCTTTGGTGTGTTGTGATTTTTTGTTTTTAATTTGTTTCATCTTATATACGTATGTATGTACACATGGAGAGCTTCATCACTCAAGAGTACATGTCCCTGGTCGAGACCTACTTTGATACATATATCATTGACGGCATATTCTTGCGGGACGAGGAACGACTTCTATATGTAAGTATTGTATCAAAACACGCACTTTAATGATTTGTCGAGAAATAAGTATTGTTTCAAACACCTAAAAAAACAGATGGACATGATCATGAAGGTAATGAGGAGTGACGACAAGATGTCCCAGCTGCTTACACAACTTCAGTCACAGCATAAGGTCGGTAGTGGTAGCAAAAATGACGTGGGCGAGGATGATGAGCCGAGCGATGATGAGGACACCGGCGAGGAGGAGGAGGATGAGGAGGATGATGAGGATGAGGATAGTTTAGACATGTTATATATGGGTAAGTATATGCTATTTTGTTTCTTGAAGTATATATTGGCGACCCTTCACCCTTATATAAACATTTGTTTCCCTGTACGTTTAGAACATGTTATTTAGGTGAATATTGACTTGTATCTTGCAGATAACGCAAGTTTTGTGAATAGGAAGCCCGTTTTGTAGACTATATTGTGTTTATTAAGATTTTGGACGTATTTAGCTTTATTATATCAAATGTGTTGATCCGCTATATTGTATCATGTTTTGGTACAAGTTGTAATGTATTTAGGTAGATTATATATTGGTAGTTACAGGTTTGAGTATTGGTATATTTTTTTTGGAAAAAAAATCATTGACAGCATTACAAGCTGCAAAAAAAAACTACAGGCTTATCCCCGACGACATGTTGCCAAGAAATACACAATACCATTATTTATATGTTAAGTAAACTTTACAAGCATATCTGTCATGTATATAACATTATTATGTGGTTTGTTCAAACATATTGACCACAGTGTGGCATTTTCTTTAAATCTTTCCACTTTTACCAAATATTGTTCTAACATTATTAGTTGCAATGAACCAAAAGTTCTCCTTCATTTTACATGAATCTCGTCGCATAATTTTTTCTTTGACTCCTTTAATCTGAGTTTTCTCATCTCTTCAAGGTCGTTGTATATAACAACCTATAATTTTTTCGTATTTCATCAATGTAATATCTACTTACTATGTTAAGTACTACTTTTTCACGGTAATAAAATTTCGTTTCATTCCATTCCATTATGTATCATAGTTTACATTTCTGAAGTAAACAAGCTCACACATCCTACCTATGTCAATCCTATCTACATATATGTCAAGCAAACATCATAACATGTCAAGTCAATATTTTAATATCATTTTTACAATGTATGTTACTCATATAATGTACCATTCGCAACGTTACATTAAAACAGGCTTTAAACCGTTATCGTATACCTCTAAACCTAAATTATGGGTAATGTACACATCTAAAGTGAATACACAAGCTACTAAAGCATATGTACAAGTCATATAACATCACATTTGAATATGCTTTCCCTCCAAGATAAGGTACAAGTCTTTTAAAGCATAATGTATAAGTCATTAATGCACGATATTCAAATAGTCGTTTTACCTCCGTTTTCCTAAAGAATCTTGTATAATCCATTAAGTACAAGTTACAAACAAGTTATATACTTCATTTACATTCTGTAATCATCCTCATTTCATAATATTTCATGAAATGAAACCTAGAAACCCTAACCTGGCAAAACACTAAACCATGATACGTTTCTCGATATTTATCCATTTTAAACTTCCACCAACACTCAAATAAGTTGTAATAACTTAATTTACAATAGTAACAATCATATTCAATCATTATTTCATCATTTCATTACAGGTATACACGAAATAAATCCAAGAAACCCAAAACGTACCCTGATTTGACTTTGGACCCGTTTACTTGTTTTCACCCATTTTAAACACAAACCACCTATCAAATCTTGTTAATAACTCCTAATAAAATCCTTATAAACAGTAATCTATCATTCCTAACCAAGTACACATGAAATGCAAGCTTAAAAACCCTCATGAACCCTAACCGAACCCTACTTGGACCCGTACCCCTTTTTCCTTCATTTTTGACTCATTTTATAATCAACCATGTAATCAAGCACCTTGATGACTAACCTATTACATGTTATAGCTGCTTTCAAGCACCTCAATATTCTCCTTGGTCACCAAGGCTCAAAAATATCCCCTTTTGTTCCTTGTTCTAGCCGTGGCACCACCAAGAGATAAACATATCACCATGCTAAGTTCTAGCTTATAATACTTATTCAATAGCTTCCCCACATCAGCTACTAGCTACTCCAAGTGTCCAAGATCAGATCACAAAGCTCCCTTAGCCCCCAAGACTCCATTCGACTATAAATAGGGGTGTAAACCCCTCATTCTTACTCATCCCTCACTTCCTCCTCTATAACCCATCATAGCAGCAATCTGTTGCTCAAGAAGTGTTCTAAGGAGTCCTAAGACCGGAAGTGAAGTGAAATATTGAAGCCTTGAAGCCCCGGAGTCGTTATTCTAGGCGTACAAGTGCAAAAGTCTTGATTTCGACTCGTTTCTAAGATATAAGCTCAAACCCAGGTTTTGTATGTTCCAATTCTGCCACTACACTCTTATAATGTTCATATGATCCTAAATAAACTCTTGTTAAAGTGTTATAACTCAATTCATGCTCATTTTTTATTTTGATCCAAAACCATACACCCAAAACCCTAATTTCATGTTTTTCTTGAATCTATGAGCTAATATGATAAAATATTGTTATAATCTATCCTAACATGCTTAACTAATGTTATTATAACTAATTTATCAAGTCTTGACAGAATTTGAATTAAAAACCTATGTGTTTTCATTATAAAACCCTAATTCAACCCGTTTTGATTTCTAGCTTAACGAATCATTAATCTGAACTTTTGTTACCTTAAATCTTAATATTTTAGCTTATATTAATAAGCTATAAAGTTTAAGTATTATTTAGAAAATTAAAAGAAGCTTGCATGGCATTTTGGACATGGTTTGCAAAAGTATTTCATGCAAGGGGTATATATCGTAACTTTCTGAAATTAATAACTAGAAGGACTGAATATGTCATGTTATCAAAGTATAACTATAGGGGTCTATTATGTTACTTTCCAAAGTATAAGGTTAACTTTGTACATCTTTTAAACTAAAAGGACTAAACTCGTAAAAGTGCAAACTCCAAGGGTATATTTTGCCGTTTCTCATTCTTAAGGGTCTAACATGTAACATTCTGAAAAAGTATAAAAATATGTTCAAAACAATACAAGATGTAACTTTAATTAACGCTTGTCATACTTATCATTTCTAGATATTGATCAAAACGCTTAAAACCGATTATATCGTACCACAATACTAGGAAGCTTTATATTAAGGGGTTTCATCTTGGTATTACGTTCTGACTCAGTTGTTGGGTTTACGATTTAAAGTGCCCTAGCTCCTCAAACGTTTACTGAATGACCTCTAAAATATGATGGCCCGAACGATGATACAATAATTCTAAACTCTCCAATCAAACTCAAAACAATATTAAACTATTAAAACCAAAGTTCTAGAGTACAATCTTCCTAAGACTAGACATATTTACTCAGGTTGCGTGACATGGCTGTTTACTATCATTTTGCTATATGAACCTTCCCTGTTAAGATTGTGATAAGGTCGTCAGCTTTTATTTTGGAATATTTATTACAACTACCTATCAGGTGAGGTCATAGCCTCACTTTTAATCTCTTATATGCAATAATAATGTTTTCCATGATAAATATACATGAGTCAGTTTGTGTGCCATGAGCTTAGATGCAATCATAATGTTCTCTATGATAAATTGTCCCTGCAATGCGAATATTTCCATTATGATAACTTGTATTCAACTATTATATTTCAAACCTATGAATTTCACTCAACCTTTGTGTTGACCCTTTTTATGCATGTTTATCCCAGGTAATTAAGCAACTTATGGCATGGAGTTGCATGGACTTGAAGTTGGGTAAAACTTATTATCATTCACATTTTATGTTTCTAGATTTTGGGACCTGCCTTTGTAAAACTCTGATTTTAATGAATGATAACGTATCTTTTAAAAACGTCTATTTTGAGTCGTTTTCTATGATTGTGTCTGTGATTCATGAAGCAATACCCCAGATTAGCTTCCACTGCTATATTATCAAAATAAGGGTGTTACAGAGTGGTATCAGAGCTCACAATTATAGAGAACAAAGGTAAAACCTTAACTATAACTACTTTTCTTTTGCCATCAATGTCCTCCGTGCCACTACATTCCCTGAATTGTGAAGATGCACTACTTTTTCCGAATAGTATGTTAAAAATACATAACTACTATACTATTATATAAATAACTTATGTTATTCATTACTGGGTTGTTACAGTCATGTCTTCATCCCTTCACTCTACTATCGTCCCCTCTGATTCTGATATTAATGATGCTATTCCACCACCCTAAGTTATTATTGCTCTACTAGTTGTTATACCTCCATCGATGTTTGATACCCGAGATTTCTTTCCTCTCGAGGAGATTTCATCACCTAAAGACATTAAGACTCATGTTGAATCACCCATTCTAATATCTCTATCTTCATCAGTAGGATTTTCATCACCGGTTAGGTCAACTACACCACCACCAAACTATCCCTTAATAAGTTATCTAAGAATGAAACCATTGGGAAGTGAACTAGTCCTCGAAGAATCTGACGTTCATCACTGGAAATAATCATGGAAGATATCAAGGTTCGTCATCAAGAGTCTTCTGAACAAGATCCAAGAACTCAAGGGAGAACCACCATATTAGATTTGTGTCATTTACAGCTTTCTAGAATCCAACCACTAGATGTATGAATAAAGACACTTGTCAAATTTTACTATGTAAATTATATAGACAAGTTAATTATACAATGGTGATTCCGTTATACCTCGTCATTTCTTAATACCAAATATGTGTGTCGAGATTATCTATCCTATATTCTGAAGTATGATATCTTTTGTTCTCTTACCATTCGATTTTCTCAAACCTTTATATCTAAGACTACTATTGGATCACTCATTCCATTATTTCTGTATCTATCTCTCAAAGTCTTAAATTCTAAAAATTCCCTATTATATTCTGCAATATCAATGATCACATGGAGTAACCTGAGGGTTTTGTCAATCCTAAATATCCAAATCGAGTATGCAAGCTGAAACGTTCCATTTATGGGCTTAAGCAAGCATCAAGACAATGGAATAAGCATTTTGATGATGAAATAAAGAAATTTGCTTTCAGTCAAAATGCTGATGAGCCATGTGTATATCTAAAAGCTAGTGGGAGTAATGTCACTTTCCTAATCTTGTATGTCGATGACATATTAATCATAGGAAACAACATTCCAATGTTACAAGATGTAAAATCCTACCTTGGAAGATGTTTTGCCATGAAAGATTTAGGTAAAGCTGCATATATTCTTGGAATCAAGATCTACAGAGATAGATCATGACGGTTGATTGGCTTATGTCAAAGTGCTTATATCAAGAAAATCTTAAAGCGATTCCACATGGAGAATTCCAAACGTGGAAGTATCCCCATGCAAGAAAAGCTTAGATTGAGTAAATTACAAGATGCCTCTACACCTGCTGAATTGCAGTGCATGCAAAATGTTCCATATGCCTCGGCTATAGGATCTATTATGTATGCTGTGAGATGTACTCGCCCTGATGTTGCGTTCGCTCAAAACATAACAAGTCGATTCCAACAGAATCCAGGTGATCTTTCAGTGGGACTACTTGTTACAGAAAAATTTCTAAAGTATTCAGAAATAGTAAGGATCATGATTTCGGTTTACGGAGGTGACCTAAAACGAGAGCTCAGGGTTTCTTGCTACACTGATGCTGGATATCTGACGGATGCTGATGACCTCAAGTCTCAGACTGGATATGTGTTCATTTTGAATAGAGGTGTTGTTGACTGGAAGAGTGCCAAGCAAAGCATTTTCGCTACTTCATCTGCAGAAGCTAAGTATATTGCTGCCTTTGATGCTTCTAAGGAAGCCGTATGGGTTAGGAAATTCATTTCTGGGCTCGGTGTTGTTCCCATAATTGAAAAACCCATTAATATGTATTGTGATAACACTGGTGCAATTGACTATAAGCTAATGAGTCTGGTATCACCAAAGGTGCTCGACTTTTTCGTGCCAAAGTTAACCAAAAATACCTCCGAAGTTATTGAATTTGGTGAACTTATAAAGTTAGAAAAAGTTCACACAGATGACAACTTAGCTGATCCGTTTACAAAAGCATTGGCTTTTCCAAAGCATTCAGAACTTACTAGGAATATTGGAATGCTTCTAGCTAGTAGTTTCATATAAATCTGTGTTTATTAGTCATTTAGATAATTAGGATTGTAAGACAATTTTATTTTCTGATGAATAAAGATACGAGGTATTTGTTATCATTCATATAACAATTGTTTGTCCTATATTTGCATATTTAATCCATGAATGATTTATCATTCTAAATATATCTATTGTCGGTTAACAGTATGGGAGTATTATTACATAAGGCAAATATGAGTGTTGGTTATATTCTTTGAATATATGGACGGTTCCCACCAAACTTATATGTTACTCACAAGGGATGCGTATTGGATACCCTAACATTTGAATGTTTACTTTATGGATCTGTTGTCATAAGTAAAATTCAAAAATGGTGAGTTAAGTCATCCTTAGACTTGAGAATACAAACAAGTTCTGCTTGTGTGGATATCACTTTTAATTCTATGGTCAAACACTGTCTTGAAATGGTAGTTATAAAGATATTATGGAGTGATGTGAAGCAAATTCACAACGTTGTATTCAACAAAGAATTTGTTCCTCCACTTGATATGTGCAGAATAATACCTTGGCGCCTCTCTAGAGTTAATCAGATAATTGTTTGGCCAAACCCAAAGGGTAATGCAAGGTGATTCTTGATTACATTTGGTATATCTGAATTAAATTCCTATATCGAGAATCTTAAGGTTAAAACTTTATGAAAAGTTAGGTTCCATATTCAATGGTTTAACGGTATTTGAACAAAGAGATGATTATAGCAAGAAATAAAATAAGCATGATACTGAGAATGTTTATGAAACTTGATCTCAGACACTTCTAGTTTTAAAAACAAATGTGAGTGTTGCTATACGTTTCCGTAGTTAATACACGTGCTATTTGCTACTCCAACTCCCAAGTGGGAGCTGTTGGAATGTGGTAGTTGAATTAGCCGTGTATGACTAGGAGTGTGTGAGCCTATTAGGGGCACACACAAAAAAACATTTAGAGCACGTTTGTTTGCTTCACGTTAAAGTTTCTATTGTAAGCCGGTTTGAACAAAATGTGACTAGACAAGAACTCCTTGGTTGTCTTAAAGGAGTAATCAGCCAAGGAGGTTCTAGAATGGTTCCATTGAGTGTCTAGGTTCATTTTGATAAGTATGAATGGAAGAGAAGTGATAAGGTTAAACTTGTGGTGTTTTACCGTTATCATAAGTTTGTTTTCTTGCTCTTATCATTAGTGAGAGTTGGAGTATAAATATACTCCTTATCTCAGCTCATATGGGACGTGCAATACAAAAAGAAAACATAGAAATTCCTCCTCATTCTTCTCTACTTCAACATATCAGCCGAATAACTAGAAACCTTAATTAGGGTTGTTTAGTTTTTGGTTTTGCTTATTTCGGTTTGCTCTTTTATGGGTTTTCGATTAGTGATTCGATCCAAGGCATCTCAAGAAGGTTCATTGATTCGGTTTACATGTTGTCAAGGAGTGACAACCATTAGATTCGATTAGGGTTTAAGTTTTGGTGTATTAGGGTTGGATCTGTTCTATTTCGGTTACAACTGAATTAGACTAAACCCTAATTCTTTCTTTATGTATTTTGGTCCATAAGAAAAGGGTGGTTTTGGTGATTGGTTTACAAAAGGTATAGCATATAAAGGTTGTATTGGGATACACGTAAAGTATAGGACTAGCATCCGGGCGTGCTTGTTTAACGTGTTTGTGTGAGCACTCGTAGAGGTGACAATTTAGTCACTAGTTTCTCATTCTTGGTATTGTTATTTGCTGGTGTCTACGAGGGTATGTTCTCTATTTACTTTTCATGTACCTTATGTGTTTTACATGTATGTTAATTATATATGCTAGACTAGATCTATCCGTTGCGTACTAGTGTGAGTTAATGGTTAACTTGATTGTTAAAATTCCAACAGCTTCAACAGCTTTTCACGCCTAAACTCTTAGATAAATATCATGTTTGTTCTTCATTTTGATTTAGCTTTGATTTGTAACTTTCTCTCTCACTTCCTGTAACAACTTTGTATGATTCATGCTGTTAAAGCTAATCGACTATCTTTGTGTTTGAAGGTCCAAATCTTGTTCTAGTATTGAGATTTCATCTTCTTCTCTAGTTCTTAAACCATTTCATTCTTGAAATCTATAAGTTCATATCAATAGGTATCTAGAGCCAGGTTCTTGGCAACTCACTTATCTTTCACATATTCAGTTCAAGTATGTTACTTTTTCGGCAAGAAGCTGTTATTATCTGGCGAAGTAGTTATTTTTAAATCAACCCGTTATACTTCTAGCAACTTGCGATATGATTGGCAACAATGGCGACTAGGACAAACACTCTTCAAGACTCGATAAAAGAAGTAATAGGACAAATTGAGGATATCACAAAGCAAGTAAAAATGCTTTGTCTTTGACTTGACTTCCTGGATAGTGAAACGCATAAAGTGTTTGAGGAAGTGCCAATGACAAAAGATATCAAACAAGAAGGTAGGGTTAAAGACTACTACAATGCATTTATTTCTTATCACAATTTACTCATTTGTTCGACTAGAAATTTGGTCTAAATGAAGCGTCTCTTGTTAGTTTATTCATGTCGGGGTTGCAACCCAAAATCAAAAATAGGGTTTATTTTCAGCCTAAAACACTTCATGATACATATGGTTTAGCAAATTCCTGAAAGAAGAAGTTGCAATAGAAGACTATTGAAATCATGAAAGAGAACTCCAACTCTAAAATGCCGTTGTACTCTTCTTCAAAGTTTGGTAATTCAAAAGGGGTAGAAAAAGAAAGCAATCAGTTAGTGGGTTATGAAGAATGTTGTAAAGACTCTGTTAATGTCAAAGGTAAAGAAATGGAATGCATGGATTTTATTGCTCTTGATGAACTTTCTGAAGATAAAGTTGAGAATACATAAATAAAATCAAATCAGTTGGGTGAATTGGATGGCAAAAACAATTGTTTGGAAGCTATTGCTAAATTTATTAATGAAGACGAGGGTATTAAGGAGAAGAAGAAAGGAAGGGACGTGGGTAATCTGGCTTATTTTGATGATGGCATGAAGATAAAATCAAGTAAGAATGGGGCAGATTGTGCGAATATGGATGATGGTGGACTTCTCAATGACGAAGATGGGAATCTTGTTTTTAAAATTAATAAGATATCCTTAGATGATGAATATGATATGTGTGTTCTTGAAGTTGAAAAGAAGAGTGAAGATGGTGAGGTTATAGAATCACATAGTAAAAAGGAAGTTGACGATAACACTGGTGTGATAATTCTTGATAAGCCAAGTGAAGTAAATGGTAACAAGAAGTGTTTAGTGTTCATTGGTAAGCCACAACATTCTAAAGAAGGCTTTGTGAAGAAGGGTATGAAGAAAGAGGGTTATGAGGGTGATTCTATGGAGGTTATGGTGGCTGATATAAGGGAAGGAGGAGAATATAAGAATGATAGGAAATATAACAAGGTTGAAATATGTGGCTCAATTATACAGGTAGATTAAAATTGTGTGGTTACGGTTGTTGTTAAATTTTTGGATGATGCGAATGGAAAAGAAAGGGAACTTCTTTTTAAAAGCAATGTTAGGCCTTTATTTGAGGAACATGAACGAAACGTTCGGGAATTAACAAGATAAGTGGTATTGGTTTCACTGATATGATAAAGTCTTTAGGAAGTGTTAAAAAAAATGAAAATTTGGTTGAAGGTGATAACGTGTTGATAAATAAAAACAAGTCACTGTGGCTAGACCAAAAAAATGTGAAAAGCAATGACCTTTCTGTTTAAGGTGACTTTAAAAAGTGTGTGAAGGCCATCCAAATGTACATATCAAAACACAACATGGTTAAGATAGGTAAGGGTTTTGAATTTTTGTCAATTTTGAAAGATTCTTTTAGAAAATGTTACAATACACCACTGTTTGAGCTTAAATACATCTGTTGGTTGTCGAGAAATTTTGAATTTGGAGATGACAAGATATATCAGCAAGGGAGGTGGGTTAAAGAATTAGAAAAGGAAACTAAAGGATTCATAAATGTGGTTAGTCAAGCAAGGATTGGATTAACAGACTTAAGTAGGAATAAAGTGACATATGGCTTGGAATTGGATACACAATTTGATGTGCTTAAAAGGAAATTAAGTCATTTAGATGTTAAGTCTGTGTTTGGCCATTTAAAGAATGGAGGTCTTGGTTATGTAAAGTTTGATATGTGGAAATGGCCTACAAGAAAAAAAATAGATGGCACACAATGTAGAATTAAACTTATGAAGTGGAAGTTTGACATGTGGAAACGACCAAAGAGGAAAAAGGAAAGAAGGAAGGAGTCATGTGTGAGGCTAATGTTCTGGTATGAAGATTTGTACAAAGTATTTGGGTTAGAATGTTGCAGAAAATGGGCAGTTGTGTTGCTGTTTATGTCTGATGCAGTAGTGGATGGGTCTTCAAAGATACGAAGAGGGAATGAATTGATGACTAAGTTTGCATGTGAGGGAAATAAGTATGAGGTGGGTGATTGGGTTTACCTAAAGTTGCAGCCATATATGCTAATTAGTGTGAGAAAAAGTCACCATAACAAAACAAATATATAATGTTTATATATTCCGCAATAAGCCGATAGAGAAAAACAATGAGTATACTTGTAATAATCTACCCGAAATCAAAGATATAATTTATGGATTTTCATTCAAAGTAATGTCAAATTTGTTAAAAGATTTCAAAATTTCCAAAAATAAATTAAACTTGTAACAACATTAAGAAAAAGGGAGAATTTCATATATATTCCAACAAAAAGCTAATAATTATGTATATATCCAAGTAAAACTCAAAATGAAATTCAGGACTCCAAGATGCCACCATGACAAAGTTGCCTAAGAATTAAATCAAATGTGTAAGTAAGGGTTTAGAGATATAATTTGTGTCTTGCATTCCTCAAAACAATTGATACAATATATAGGAGTGTACTGACTATTCTAGAATACGGGCTTGAGCCCAATACACAATGACCATTAATTTGACTGGCATAAATAACTTTGAATGACATAAATAACTTTGACTAATCATACATAAATGACTTTGACTAATCATGGACTAACACTCTCCCACAGTTAGAGCGCGAGGACACCAGACGCTCAAACTGGTGCGAAAATCCTCAAACAACGCTAAAAGCAATCCCTTAGTGAAGATATCTGCAAACTGATAATGGGAAGGAACATGCAGAACACGAACCTAAACAGCAACTACTAAATCAAGAACAAAATGAATATCGATCTCTATATTCTTCGTACGCTGATGCTGAACTGGATTGGAAGATAAATAGACAGCACTAACATTATCACAGTAAACAAGCGTAGCAAAAGACAAAGGGGTGTGTAACTCACGTAGTAAATTCCTCAACAAGCACGTCCCAGCAACAACTTTGGCAACGTCACGATACTCTGCCTCTGCACTGGAACGAGAAATTGTTGGCTAACGCTTAGCGGACCAAGATAGTAAATTGTTGCCAAGAAACACACAATACCCTGAAGTCGATCTCCGATTCATAAGACAACCAGCCCAATCCGCATCAGAATAAGCAACCAAATCTGTGGTAGATGAAGAAAATAACTGCAAACCATAATTCATAGTACCCTTAACATACCGCAAAATCCTTTTAAGAGCAGAGATATGAGGCTTCTGAGGATCATGCATATGAAGACAAACCTGCTGAATTGCGTAAGAAATATCCAGTCTAGTAAAAGTGTGATACTGGAGAGAACCTGCAAGACTTCGATACAAAGTCGGATCTGATACCGGATCACCATCAACACCCAGTTTAGACTCAGTATCAACAGGAGTCTAACTAGGATTACAAGAAACCATATATGCTTTCTCCAAAATCTCAATAGCATACTTCTTTTGAGATAAAAATAAACCTGAGGAATCACGTGTGACAAATATACCCAGAAAATAATTAAGAGGACCCAAATCTGTCATAGCAAATTCCTAATGCAAGGAGCCAATAATCTGCTACAATAAACCCTCAGAAGAAGCAGTGAGAACAATATCATCCACATATAATAACAAATAAGTGGTATTAATCCCGTGTCTATAGATAAATAAAGATGAGTCACAACGACTATGAGAAAAACCAGTCCGAGTAAATATAAGATGCAAAGCGCTGAAACCAAGCCTAAGGGGCTTGCTTGAGCCCATGAAGAGACCGCTATAACAAATAGACATAATCAGGATGAGTAGAGTCTCAAAATCCTAGAGGCTGATGCATATAGACAGTCTTAGAAAGATCCCCATGAAGAAAGCATTCTTGACATCAAGTTGATGAATCGGCCAATGTCGAGAAGCAGCTAAACTCACAACAGTCCAAATAGTACCTAGTTTAACAACCGTACTAAATGTCTCATCCACATTAACTCCTTCTAACTGTGTACTACCATTTGCCACAAGACGAGCCTTGTAGCGACTGAGCGTGCCATCAGCCAAATACTTGTAGCGAAAAAGCCATATACAACGCACAATATCCGGTGGTCTATTTACTAAAGTCCAAGCTTTGCTTTTAATAATCACAATATATTCATCACGCATAGCATTTTGCCAATTTGGATCATTAAATGCATCACAATAAGATTTTGGTAAAGGAGAGACGGAAGACACATGTAAATTAAGACGCTCAGTGGGATGGTTAGTCCCGACACAAAAACACGTAACCATGGGGTGAACCGAGTTAGGGTTTGGGTTAACCAGGGATTTTGGATAGTAGCGGATGCATGTTGATCCAAAACCATTGTGGTTTGGTGTGAAACAGTTGTAGGTGAGAATTGAAGTTGAACTGGTGTATGTTGGGCCATGGGGGATGGTTGTTGGACTGGTGAATATATTTGGGCTGTAGATGGGGAGGCAGGTGTTGGTGGGGTCGTAGTAGGGGACGGTTGGGCTGCGGGTTTGATTGGATGTTGTTGGTGTGGTAAGGGATCAGTTTGTCCAATACTTAGGGTGGTAAAGACAGGGTTTGGTAGACTAGGGTGTAGATCAAAGGTATCTTAAAAAAGGTATAAGGGGAAGTGGATTTGGGTATGGTGGAGCCATAGGGAAACACGATTTCATCAAAAGTGGCATGGCGTGAAATAATTATTTTGTTGGTGTGTAGGTCAAGGTAAGGATACCCTCTATGAGAAGAGGCAAATCCCAAAAAAATGAAAGGTGTTGCATGTGGTTCAAGTTTGTGAGATGGATAAAGATATGGGTAACATAAACACCCAAAAATGCGTAAAAGGGTGTAGTTGGGATCGTTTCCATATAAACGGGTGTAGGGAATGTCATTAGCAATAGCAGTTAAAGGCAAGATATTTAGTAATTATATGGCCATAATAAGAGCTTCGACCTAAAAAGTTGGTGGAAGGTTTGCTTGAAAAAGGAGGGTGCGAATGAGGTTTGGGGACACGAAAAGCGGAACTAAATTCCATTTTTGGCAAAAAGGGTATGTAGGCGACGGTTGTCGAATTCACTACCATGATCACATTGGAATGACTTGATTTCACACTTAAGTTGAGTGTGAACGTAATTATGAAAAAACTTGAATTTGGACATAACATCAGATTTATTAACCAAAGGATAAACCTAAACAAACTGAGAATAATGATCTAAAAAAAGACATAATATTTAAAACCTAAAAGACTTAGAATGGGTGAAGTCCACACATCCGAGTAAATAATGTCAAAACAAGAATTAATCACAGTATCAGAGCTAACAAAAGGAAGCTTCATGTGTTTGCCAAGCTGACAAGCATCACAAAGAATGGGATGCTTCTCTTTATTACACGAAATAAAGTTAGAAGAAACAAGACGACGTAACACTTTACCCCCTGGGTATCCAAGACGTTCATGCCACGTGTGTTGACTAACAAGGAAAGCATCAGGGATAGGAGATGGAGATGTGACTGGGTAAAGATCCCCCGTGCTATCACATCGGAGAAGCACCTGACGCGTTAAGAAGTCCTTAACGGAAAAACCAAAAGCATCGAATTCGATAGTGCAATTATTGTCATGAACACATTGATGAACATATATTAAATTCTTGACAATATGAGGGGTTATAAGAACATTATTTTAGTGAAGAGATCTAGTTGGAGTTGGCAAAATACTATGGCCTGTATTAGTGACGGGTATAGAGTGACAGTCACCAACCGAAACAGACGGATACATGCACGAATTAAAAGTTGTACTAAGACTAGTAACCGAATTATTTAAATGAGAACTCGCACCTGTATCCATATTCCAAGCATCTGTAGTTGGATCATGTGATGTTCTTGCAGCAAAAGCATGGGGTAAAGTAGTATTTTTTCCCGTAAATCTTGATGCTGGAGTAGCAAAAGTCTGAAACAGGCCAGTCGGATACATAGGCTGTTGGGTCGGGATAACCATCTGAGAAGCCACATGTAGGTGGGCCGAACCAACATATTAAACAGGTAATGCTATTGGGCCTTGTGGTTGGGCTGGTAGGGTGTAATATGGAATTGGGCCATGTAAGGGGGTTGTTGGCACATAATTATGAGGACCTGGACAAATAGAGGTGTGGTATACGGTAGGATTATTATGGGATACGAAATTTGACTTAGATGCATTGGCATTGCTACTAGACAAATTTGAATGATCAGACAAACTCAAAAGTCCCAATAATTTAATAAGCAACTCAACTGTAGTATCGAGTCCAGACATTATGTAATGATGAAGTGTTAGGAGGGTAGAAACTGTAAGGTTTAGAGTTGTGAAAAATAACCGGCTCGTGACCTTACCACGAACAACATAAAAATTATTGTGTGGATTTGTGACCTTAGCACAAATCACCAATACAACCGGCTCGTGACCTTAGCACAAACAACAAATAACAAACGTCCGTGACCTTACCACGAACAACAATTAACAAACATGTGGATTTAGGGTTTTGGATCTACAATGGCTGATACCATCTAAGTAAGGGTTTAGAGATATAATTTGTATTTTGCATTCCTTAAAACAATTGATACAATATATAGGAGTGTACGGACTATTCTAGAATACGGGCTTGAGTCCAATACATAATAACCATTAATTTGACTGGCATAAATAACTTTGAATGACATAAATAACTTTGACTAATCATACATAAATGACTTTGACTAATCATGGACTAACAAAATAGAATTAAAATAAAATAATAGAAATCAATGAATTAAGTAGAAGTAAAAACAATGTTTTGCAAATTAACAATGAAATACAAATGAAAATACAATTGAAAATTATTTATGGTTTATGTTTTTTCTAAATCAATGTTAGAGTAGAGTTGTAGAAGACAAAGGGTAAAATTGACATTTCAAATTGAGTTTTTATTTATGATCCGTCCAAACTACACCTTAAAATATATATAATATAATAAAATATAAAATATATAGTAAGAATAGTCTAAGAGCAGTTTTTTTTTTTTTTTATTTTTTTTTTTTTTTGGTTTGGGGTTGTTTTTTTTTTTTTGGGTTTTTTTTTTTTTGTTGTGTGTTTTTTTTTTTTGGTTTTTTTTTTTTGTAGTTTGTTTTTAGTTTTTTTTTTTTTGTTTGTTTTGTTTTTTTTTTTTTTTTTTTGGTTGTTTTTTTGTGTTTTTTTTTTTTTTATTTTGGATATTTGTTTTTTTTTTTGGGGTGGTTTTTTTTTGTTTTTTTTTTTTTTTTTTTTTTTTTGTGTTTTTAAGTGTGTTGGTGGGGTTTTGGTTTTTTTTTTTTTTTATTTTTTTTGTTTTT
Organism: Tanacetum coccineum; assembly: GCA_026074375.1. Classification (NCBI taxonomy): domain Eukaryota; kingdom Viridiplantae; phylum Streptophyta; class Magnoliopsida; order Asterales; family Asteraceae; genus Tanacetum; species Tanacetum coccineum. The sequence goes on along the minus strand of BQNB010049530.1, from coordinate 7,300 downwards.
TTTATTTTTTTTTTTTGTTTTACTGTGTTTTGTTTTTTTTTTTTGTTTTTTTTATTTTTTTTTTTATTATTATTTTTGTGTTTTATTTTTTTTTTTTTTATATAAAATATTTTATATTTATATTTTTAAAAATTAATAAAAAAAAAAAAGGTTAAAAAAATATAAAAATGAAAAAATATTGTTTTTAAATTTGTTTGTATGATTTTTTTTTTGATTTTATTAAGTTTTTTTGTATATTTTTTAGTAATTTTATTATTTTTTTTGTTGAGATTGTTATATTAATGTTTGTTTTTAAGTATTGTAAAAAATTTAATTTATTTTTAATTTTTATAAAAATAATGGTGAAGGTTAAAAATAAAAAAAAATATAGTAAAAAATATAAAAATTAATAAATAAAATGTAAAAACAAAGAAACAATTATTTAGGAAAAAGTAAAAAAATTGAAAAAAATAAACAAAAGTTATTATTAAAAAAAAAAAAAAAAAATATTAAAACAAAAAAAAATATATTATAATATATTAAAAATAAAAAAAAAAATAAAAAAAATAAAAAAAAAAAAAAAAACAACAAAAAAAAAAATATAATAGTAAAAAAAAATTTAAAATTAGAACACGCCCATTCCCCCACTCTTATATTACACCCTGAAGTGAAAACAGTTCAACTACAAAAGCCAACGCCTCATTCCAAGCACCAAGCCACAAATGCAATGAACAGCCCAACCCCAAGACCCAAAAATAAAAAAAACAATCAACTCAACTGTAGTATCGAGTCCAGACATTATGAACTGATAGAAGTGTTAGAGGGAAGAAAACTGTAAGTTTTAGAGTTGTGAAAAAAATAACCGGCTCGAGACCATACCACACAACATAAAATTATTGTGTGATTTGTGACCTTTAGCACAAATCACATACAACCAGGCTCGTGACCTTATCACAACAACAAATAACAAACGTCCGTGACCTTACCACGAACAACAATTAACAAACATGTGGATTTAGGGTTTTGGATCTACAATGGCTGATACCATCTAAGTAAGGGTTTAGAGATATAATTTGTATTTTGCATTCCTTAAAACAATTGATACAATATATAGGAGTGTACGGACTATTCTAGAATACGGGCTTGAGTCCAATACATAATAACCATTAATTTGACTGGCATAAATAACTTGGAATGACATAAATAACTTTGACTAATCATACATAAATGACTTTGACTAATCATGGACTAACAACATAGAATTAAAATAAAATAATAGAAATCAATGAATTAATTAGAAGTAAAAACAATGTTTTGCAAATTAACAATGAAATACAAATGAAAATACAATTGAAAATTATTTATGGTTTATGTTTTTTCTAAATCAATGTTAGAGTAGAGTGAAATGACAAAGGGTAAGAATTGACATTTTTTTTTTCCCAATTGATTTTTATTTATCATATATTTTAAGGTTTTAAATATCAATAAAATTTTTATGAGATAAATACGTAATAAAAAAAAAAAAAAAAAAAAAAAAAAAAAAAAAAAAAAAAAAAAAAAAAATTAGTTTTGCTTGGATATATATGTAATTTTTGTGCTTTGGAGAAATATATATATGCAACCGACCCTAAGAAAAATGAGGAGAACTAGAGAAGCATTAGTAGGTTGTTGTATTTCATGTCATGTTGAACGGTGGCTTTTATAAGCCCATTAACAGAGACCTCCCTACATGTATTCATAGAAGAAGATTCTATAATTTTTCAACAAACAAAACATTTGGTGTATGTTTAAATTCCGAAAATATGTAAATTTTTCTAAAAGTTATGTTTGACATGTGTTTCAGAGTTATGAGCGCCATTTTCAAACTATATTTTCAAACTATATGTTCAAACTATATTTTCAAACTATAGTAGCACTTTAAAGATGGAAGCTTCAAATGGTAGGTTTGACCGAATATTATCGGGTGTTTTTTCGTAATTCGAATTCAAGAAACTGCCATGCCACGTGGCCCAAGAATAGGTCAACTTATTTTTATAAAAAATTAATTAGGATACTATAAAAACTGTATTTTATTAAATAAAAAATAGATAAATAGATAGATATTGTAACTTCAAAACAAGCTAGGCAGCTTATCGAGTTCCATTATTTGTAATGACTTTATTTATATTCTAAAGGTTTTTGCAATTTAGAAGGTTATTCAATGTGAAAAGGTAAGTTTTTCAAATCTTAATTAACAATCAACCTCTATAATTTCAAATTTATAAGTGTGTTATGATAATCTGGTCTTTGGTGCGGGTTTGAGAAAATTGTTAAACTCGAAAAAGAGTAGTCATCATGAAAGACTTAGGGCCCTTTTATGTTCTTTTGACATTTGATGTTGGTCTTGACGTACGAGACATTTGAGCTAGGGATTCCAGCTCAAAATGCTAATTATGAACATGATATTTTAGCATTATTGTGTCATATACTTATTATATGCTCATTACACAATGCCTCCATGTTTGGTGTTCATTTTAAATCATATTGGAAATATTTTTAACTATCTGTGTGTAATTGTAGGATTTTAATAATAGTGAAGTTTGACAAATGCAATTAACACATTCACGTTGATCTCTATGTATCTCTTGGCAAGTGAGTTTGTATTTTCCACGATTATCATTTACAAATGGCCAGCTATATGTGGGCATATCCCGCATAGGGAAAATGGTTAAAGATTGTAATTTTTGACCTAGACGAAAACCTCACAAATAGCACAACCAACATGGTCCACAATGAAGCGCTACACAATGTGTGATCAAAGGTATATGTGGTCGTAAATCGCATTAGGAGAAAGAAATGAATGAAGATGGTTATGTTTTTTTTTGCTTTTTTGACTATTGTGTTTAGTATAATGTATGTTTTATTATTAAAAACTTTATACTTTACTTTTTCATATCTTAATTCAGTTCTTTCTAAGATATAATCTCATAATACGCAATGTTATTAACAACTTTTTTCACGTTTCTTTAAAATACCTATGAATTCCATGTGTCTTTAGCTAGTCATCGTATCAACGATACACGATGTCCCTTTTCAAGTGCTTAATAAATGGTCAAGTGATTGCAAATGAACATAACCTATAAAATATATCGTTACTATGTACATCGCATCCTTTTTTTGACAAAATAAATAGTTCACTACAATCATGTTAATTTTATTTTATTTTATTTTTTCTTTCTTTTTGTGTTCTGCAAAAGTGATATATTATAATTATTACATGCTATAAACGAAAATTCATTTGAACTTGGCCCTAACAAGCTTGAGAAAACTATTGATGTTGCATTGATAAATGCAACATTTATAAAAACATTTGTACTTAACCAACTTAAACATTGAACACATACAATAATTGATCTTCGATCAATTAAAACTAGCTAGACTTGTGATTTAAAAATGGACGGAGAATGATAATCATTGCCTTCTTCATCATCGTTGATCTTCTTAGCTCTAACTTCCCCCGATTTTTTAAACCTTGATGATATTTTCGCATTTACCTTTCATTTTCGTTGTCTTGCAGTATATTATCAAAGCATCGGCCTTTATTACAAATTAAATGACAAGTGAATTTTGTGCTTGATTTGGAGTTAAGATCGAAATATTTACTTAGAAATGGGTTTCGCTTAAGTTTTTGAGGTGGAAAGACAAGTTGGTGATGCGGTTTCAACTTCTAGTCAAACTCAAAATGCATAATCAAAATAAGACATTAATTTTCTTTAATGTTATTTAAGTTTGACAGTAAATTGTGATTATGATAGTATTTAATTTTTAATTAGTTATAAATTTAGGGAAAATGAAAGGTCTTTTGTTTTCCTATAAATATTAGATATTTTCTTTGTATTGGGATATATATCTTTGAGTTTGATAATAAAAAGCTTTTGTTTTATTCTTGGTGGTTTTTGCTAAGATTCTCTTAATAATTAGTATTCGTTTGAATCAACGATTGTTGGAGTTTGCCTTATTATCGGTATTTGTTTGAATCAACGTTAGTTGGAAGATTGTTTCTGGTATTCGTTGGAATCAACTGATTTAATTTATGTGTTATTTTATTTTTACTACATCAGTTGGTATCAGAGCCGAAGTTCCTGATTAAGATGTCTCCAAAGAGAAGTCAAGGCGAAGAGTCGGAATATATGTTCTTTGAGGGTGATGGTTCATCTTCTGATGAATGGGGTATTATGGTGTGGCGGGTAATGATTACGAAGGACCTCTAGTATTTGATGATGATCAATATGAAGAAGAATCGATGCCACTTTATGATACCGATATTGAAGATGTCATTGAGGAGGAAGAATGATTTATTAGGAAAGGAACATTTGGCAGGGAAGAAGACAACATCGAAGAAGTCGTAGTTGTGGCCAATGATCTTTGCTCTTCAATGATCCAAACTACTGTAAGTGTTGATTTTTGAAAAATCATATATTGAAACCCTCATGAGTTAATTTGGTTGCAAAAAGGTAATTTGGTCGAGATTGGTATTTTGATTGACAAAAAATATCAAGAAGGGTATTTGAAAGCTAAACCCATGGTCGATAAGTTTGGTTTTAAGACGATCAAGGTTCGAGGTCGAGTCATTATAAAGAAAGGACATTTGATGCAAGGGATACAAATTTGGATGCTACTAGTAGAAAGGACGAGTAAAGCACTCAGGAGAGTTTTTTGAAGTGGGGGGAGAATGATGGGTGTCAACTTTAGTCAAACTCAAACGATAGTCAATCAAGACTTTAATTTCTTTAATGTTATTTAAGGTTTGTAAATAATTGTGATGGTTAGTATTTAATATTCTAATTTAGTTATTGAATTTAGGAAGAAATGAAAGTCTTTGGTTTTCTTTAAATTGATAGATTTTTCTTTGTATTGGGATATATCTTTGAGTTTGATAATAAAAAGCTTTTCTTTTATTCTTGGCGGTTTTTGCTAAGATTCTCTTAATAATAGGTATTCCTTTGAATCAACGATTGTTGTAGTTTGCCTGATTATCGGTATTCATTTGAATCAATGATAGTTGGAAGATTGTTTCTGATATTCGTTGGAATTAACAGATTCAATTTGTGTGTTATTTTATTTTCACTACATAAGTTGGATATCGTGATAATTTTCCAATGGGTTTTTTAAAGGTGCATCGATGTTAACTGAAAGGGAGTTACCTCCTTGGTCGTGAGTTAAAGTTTTCTTTAATTTAAAAAAAAAATTATAAAGTCTAGAAGTATTTGTTACGGTTATTACTTGCTTTGAAACTATCATAGTTATTTCACTTGCTATCATTTGGAAATATGCACGGAGACTTATGCACGTAGCTGTTAGTATTAAGTATGAGTAACAATTTCAATGTGTGAATTATTTTATAGGTATAATAACGAAGTCTTAAGAAAACTAGATAACCAATTATACATTATAATTGGCTGTGAAATTATCAAAGCTATTCTGTTTCGAAAAGGATATGTTCTTGTTTTCAAACCAGGTGCCGGTCTTTTGGGTTTTGGACCAGGAACTACATAAGTCAATTAAAACGTCAAAACTTAACATTGTAATCCTTTACTCCCCATAATTCTAACCCCATGAACATTTGATCTCCACATATGTGGTCAACGGCTTTGTCCGCGGAGATATAGATCCCAACTATTAGCACCGAATGATTTGTAGTTTTATCATATTGTGAATCTCTTGGATGACGATACATTTCATTGTTCCTGTCGGCGTCATGCTTCTTAGCTTTTTCAAAATCCCTTAGGCTACCACTTTTGTAAAGGTCTCCACCCCATGGTAATTTACTAGAAAGTGTGCCATTAGGTTTTCTTTTATTACATTCTCTTCAGGGTCTTTATCTTTACAAAGTTTACCAATCTTAAATAGGTGATACCTAGGATGGTCTCTTGCCCTATATTTTTTGTTATCCCATGAAAGGTGGCTGTGTTCTAAATGCTTGTATGGATACGTGGTGATGGTTTCGAGACCGCGAGCCAAGTTGAAAACAAATTCAGCTGCCTCATCGTTTTCTTAGAATAGAGTGTGGTCAACGATTGGCCCTGACGAGAGCTGCAGATTCTCATAACCTTTAGTAGTAACCATACAAATGGTGGTGGAGGCCATGTCAGCTAAGTGTATAAAGATGCATTGTCCTTTAGCTTTTCATCTTCAACCCTTAAAGTCTGGTCTGCATGAACCATGTTTTTGTGCCATATATGTCATGTATAAACAAAATAAGTAAACTTTGCAAACATATTATACCATTATGTATATACCATTATTTATCTGTTAAGTAAATTTTGCAAGCATATTTGTCATGTATATAACATTATGTGGTTTGTTCAAACATATTGACCACAGTGTGGCATTTTCTTTAAATCTTTCCACTTTTAACAAATATTGTTCTAACATTATTAGTTGCAATGAACCAAAAGTTCTCCTTCATTTTACATGAATCTCGCAGCATAATTTTTTCTTTGTCTCCTTTAATCTGAGTTTTCTCATCTCTTCAAGGTCGTTGTATATAACAACCCATAATTTTTTAGTATTTCATCAATGTAATATCTACTTACTATGTTAAGTAATACTTTTTCACTGTAATAAAATTTTGTTTCATTCCATTCCATTATGTATCATAGTTTACATTTCTGAAGTAAACAAGCTTACGCATCCTACCTATGTCAATCCTATCTACATATATGTCAAGCAAACATCATAACATGTCAAGTCAATATTTTAATATCATTTTTACAAAGTACGTTACTCATATAATGTACCCTTCGCAACGTTACATTAAAACATGCTTTAAACCGTTATCGTATACCTTTAAACCCAAATTATGGGTAATGTACACTGATTCGTGAGATAGTACGTATATAAAATAGCTCAAATGCAAGTCTCAACCAAATGCCCTTAACCAAGGCAAAATGTCAAAATCTACACAAAGAGATTAAATATATAAGAATCAATAATAAAAAGATTCCGGAAGTTTTATTCCCGGGTCGTGTGTCCCAACGAGGCTGCAATTGAAGGTAATCCTGATTTGATGAGAAATTGAATGAGAGGATGATTATTGGTTTTGGTTTTTAACTTTACTAAAAGGGGAAAGCATATAAAAAGGAAACTAAACTAGAGTAAACGGCACAATTAAACTCTAAAATTTAAAACTACAAAGCTATACTAAAAATGATCTAAAAATATAAATGTTAAAAAAAACTACAATATTATAAAATGTTAAAAAAAACTACACTAATTAATTGAAAAGGGAATAGAAAATGAACCGAATTGAAGACCCGCAATTAAACGAATACCACCCGGT
>BQNB010049529.1:5168-41997 GCA_026074375.1 Tanacetum coccineum | reverse complement strand
TGTATGCATGAATATTGAAATCAAAGATGTGTATGACTATTGTATCCCGTACGATAGTCACGAAAAGTTGAGTATAGTTGGAACAAAGCGTTTGTAACGTATGCATGACCATTGTATCCAATACAATAGTCACCATATGTGATTACGATTTCACCGCTAAGTACATGAAACTGCGACGTAGACTTATATGTATGCCACTTTATTCAAGGCACAGTAAAAATTCATGAGTATGTAGTTGTTGGCCCTGTAGACACCAATACAAACGTGCTCTGACATGGTATAATGCTCGTTTCTAGTGATAGCTAATCACCCGAACGGGGATTGTCAATTCCGAATGGATCTATTTTATAATATTCGCGCTTACCCTCCGAGTAATTTACAATTCATGCAACTTGAGCTAATCCGTAATAATAAGAGTAAAGTATAGTTGTTGCGTCCATAAGTAAAAAACAAGTATTGTATCTCACCGTGAGATATGCAAATGAGTGTATAACAAAGTTGTAACGAGTTTGTAATGAGTATGTAAACGAGTTTGTAACCAAGTTACGAACTCAAGTATGTATAAGAATATGCAAAAGACATTGTACATGAATATGTAAACAAGTTGTAACAAGCATGGATTCTACCCCGAGATTTATAAAGTAATTGTAAAACAAGTGAAAGAGGGGCTATAAACTCACCTCAAGTGAATGATTTGATTATCTAAATCAAATAGGTGAATCGTCACGTGTAGACCTGATGCAACCTAATTAAATATAGGTCGTATGAGTACAATGCACTTAAATAACTAACATTGTATAAAAATTCTATATAGCTACATCACCAACTAATTGTATTTGTGGAATAATATTTAAATCGCATTTGATAAATAATAACCATGTATTTGTACTCGTATAATCGTATAGATAGTTCAATCGCCTTTGTAAAATAATATTTATAAAGTTTGAAACATGTATGAATATCATTTAAGTGATTCTAAAATGTTTTGCAAATTTTTTTATTAAAAACGAACCAACACTATTCGTGTCAGGAAATAGTGCACAAGTATAAATTAGTGCGTATCTTTCTCGTTTTAAGTCCGTTTTGTACGTTCTTTATGTCCACGGTTTCGTATTAATAAGATGTATCAAAATATTATATTTTAATATTTTAACACACTGATGAACAATGATTTTCACTGTTCATATACTTTATAAAATTATTTTTGTAAATTTAATTATCGTAATCTCGCAAAAGTCATATGGTACCGGCAAATTTCCAAATGTAAGACATTTAACACATACAATAACTCAATAAGTAATTACAAAATGCATTAAGCTACATGACACAAAGCTACAACAAATATGTATTCCAAATTAATGCAAATAATTTACACGTTGTAGAAGTTTCAACCAAAATATCCAAATTATTACCGACATGGTAATACATCGTTGTTCAGATACTTCGAAACTATAGAGTCGCTACTCACCTGAATGGGGATGTCAATCCCAAATAGATCTATTCATAACATTCGCGCTTACAGTCCCACAAATTAACGATTCATGATTCACTCGGGCCATAGTGGGTTTATAGCGACTTAGGCAAAACTCGAATTTCTATAAAAGCGTACTTGCTACCAATCTAAAACAATGCATGTTTCTCACCCCAAAGTTGTAAATCAATGTAATAGTATAAAAGCGAGGCTATGAACTCACCGTAAGTGAATGATTTGATTATCTAAATCCAATATGTAAATCGTCTCGGCAATCCGAATGCAACCTAATTAATTGTAGGTCGAATGAGCATAATGTATTTTATATAAATAAGATATCACATGTTATATAGTTAAACCATCACCTAATAGTTCTAGTTTAATTTAAAATGTTGAAATATTAATTAGATCGTACTTTATTAAATAAAGGTACAGGTAACTGTAACCGTAAAGAAAATATTATTTTTCGTTCAACAATGTATTATTTGTTAAAAATATATGATTTAATATTTTATTGATTATGTAATGATATTATATAATTAATTTAATTGTTTTCTAAAATAATTTATAAAAGTGTAAATAATGCACAAGGTGTTTAATAACTGCGTATCTTTATCGTTGACATCCGGTCTACGCGTTCTTATGTCCCAACGTTATCGAATTAAGAATCTATCAAAATTAAAATTATTATATGGTTAAATTACAAATTATGAACAGTAACAGTAGGTAAAATTTATAAAATACTTTTTAATAACTTTAATAATTGAAATCTTATAGTAATAATGAATCTCGCTCATTTAATTCGTTTTTTTAGCGATTCTATGTCCACGTCTCCCGTAATTAAAAAAAACTCTATTAAGGAAAAATTAATCCCCTCAACAAATTACTGTCATGAACAGTAAAATATTTTTATAAATTTCCTTTTATAAAAATACTTTTTAACTTAAACTTGTAAATAACGTATCACCTTCATTTTAAATCCGTTTTTTGAGTTTCTTACGTGTTTGGATTCCTCATGAAAAGTACTATCTTTATAAAATATTTCCCATTACTTTATCAGATCTGAAACAGTGAGATTTTTATAAAATAACTTTTATAAAAATACTTTTATACAATATAATTATCGTAAACTTAAAAATGTCATATCTTCTTCGTTATAGCTCGGTTTTTCAAGTTCCTTATATGCTTACAATCCCTGTAATAAGTACTAATTAAATAAAAAATAAAATATATGCATTATTAGATGAATTCCAATAGTAGGTAATTAAGTTTGGACATAATTATCTTTGTACACTTGATTTATATACTTTTCACTTTATTAAACCATTATAAGTCCTCTAACTTAATAAATAACATAACTTGATATATCTTATGTCCTCTATAATATGTCCATGATACTTTTCCATGAGTAAGTGTCCTCAAAATCATTTGTTCATAACTTTTGTAATTAAAACTTTAAACACAAAATAATTCATAAACTAACCATATAAATTATTTAACACTTATATATAATGTGTACTTCCATTTTAAGTATTATTCCACTAACATGTACATAAAATTCTAACCTTGTATACCTTGTAATATCTCATTGTTTCATGAAAATAAGCTAGGTGGTGTTTAACATATATAAGCAAGTATGTACATAATTAAATGAATGAATGGAATGTTTAAACTTTAAACAGACCTTATAGAAATGTAGAGGATTGATGAACACAAGCTTATTCTTAAGCCTTAACCCAAATAATCAAACACAAGATCAAACCCTAATTAGGATAACCCTAATTAGTTTTCTTGAATAGTCTTGTTAAATCACAAACCCAAGCTTCCAATACACTTTGAATGATCTTAGATATACTTGATATCAATGCTTGAACATTTAAAATACTTTAGAATGAAAATTAATATGAAAACCCTAATAACTATATTAGAGCCGTGGGTTTTGCTTGAAGAGGAGAGGGTATTTGCTTTGATTATTAGCTAGTGAATGAGAGAATGTGAGGTTACTTCTTTATATAGCAAGAGTTAAGGTTTAACTACTTTAAATTAACCATGGTTGAGGTGTGAGGTTAGGGTACAAGATGTAAGGGAGTGAGATGCTCTCGTCCTCCTAGGAGGAATGAATGGCATTGCGAGGGGAGAACGGTACAATGACAAGCCAATTTCTAGATACATGCATCAAGGTTGTACTAGGTGGGGTTAAGAAAGGATACTTGTGATTTTAGTTATATACTATGTGTGTATGCATATATATACGGCCCTAATGGCTCATGTGATGATAAAATGATTTAATTTTGTGTATTGGGTATAAAAGTTGGTATTTGTTTGAGTATAGATAGGTATAGGTGCTTCTGGGTATTCCTAAATGTAATTTATTGCGAAACGTAAGCGGTTTACGCAACCAATAAAAATAAATTATGAAAAGTTATAAATTTATACCTTTAATTATCATATAACACTTGCTTGATGTAAACTTTAACTTGTTTGGTGTCCGTTTACGTTGAACCGTTAATTTTAGTTTACCGTTTTAACTATAAGATAATAATTTACAAAGCGAACGCGTAAATGTCTAAAAATAAATAATTGATAATAATTGAATTCGTGAAATGACCCTGAAATAATGGATTGTTACAGTCATTCCCCCCGTATAAAGAGCCTCCGTCCGCAAGGCACAAGAAGCGCACCTTTCGAGGGTGCGTTTTTTATGTGAAGAGTTGTGATACTTCTTCAAGAATTGATATTACGTTCCACAGTTGAACTCATGACCTCTCCTGTAGTACCTCAAACTTTGATGATGGGGATACGATTTTGCTTTAAACGTTTGACTTCATGATCCATAATTTCTACTAGTTCTTCAACGAAGCGGAGCTTATCATCAATGTGTATTTCATCTAACGGAACTGCCAATGGCTCGTCAATAAATACTTCTTTAGATAGGATACATGAAAACGAGCCTATGAATCCTCTAACTATTGAGGTATATCGAGTAGTATAAGCAATGGTACCCACTTTTGTCAAATACCTTGAAAGGGTCCAATATATCTCAAGTTTATCTTCCCCCGTTTGCCAAACGTACGACACCCTAACTAAGTGTGAAACTTTAACATCAACTCCGGTCACCAACTTAAAATTCCAAAGGCTTACGCCACACATCGGTGTAACTCATTTGGAAATCATGAGCGGCTTGAATTCTTTACTTGATTTGGACAATCTTCTAGGTTGTCTCATGAATAAGTTTTGGACCGTACTGAGCGTCTCCGACCTCGCCCAACAAACGGGTGATCGACACTTCCGACCATAAAGTGTCTCGAATGGGACATCTTTAATACAACATGACAACTATAGTTGTATGAAAAATCCGACCAGCGTAAGTGTCCTTTCCCTGCATGTGGAAAACTAGAGAAGGGGGGGTGAATAGTTTGCGGCTTTTTAAATTTAAGGTGTTAAAGTGTTCGTACACTTTTAGATTTTGACTTTATGTTAATTCACACTTTGCACAATATAGATCAATATATTATCTAAACAATCAATAGAATGATATGAGAAAGTAATGTAAGACAAGAGATAAAAGTAAGAACAATCAAATCACAACGCGAGGATTTATAGTGGTTCGGTAACGAAGCACCTCTTCGTCCTACTCCACTCCCTGAGCACCAAACTCGAGAGTTTTCTTCACTATGTCAACAAACTCCCTTATGCAAGAAAACGTACACAACATTGCTTACATATACCGATTTACGAACAAAGCTAAATGTTGGTTCTAATCTTTGCTAGAACCAATCTATCACAAAACGCAACTCCACGACATTGTTTCACACTTCACGCTTCCTCACAACTTCAGACTCTCACAACTTCAAGACTTCGTATACAACTTCACTTCAACCACACTACTAAAATCACACTATCTAACACTACTTGGTAAGATCACCACGATCTAACTATACTTACAAAGATCACCAAGATCTAGCTACTACACACAAATACAAGATATACAATTGATTTACAAATTTGTGATATGGATGCAACAAGATTGCAATACACACTTGAGGTGTAATACTTCTTCACTTGATGATGAAAGTATTCTTCTCTTGCACTTGAGGAATTGAGCTTGGATCACTTGGAAACAAAGCTTTATGATTAAATAATCAAAGGATTTTAGTGAGATGTGTGGGCTGTTTTAGAACAGAAAGAATGAGTGCAAAAGGTGAGAAAATAGTGGGGAAAAGTCTAGTATTTATAGGACAAACTGGGGGAGCGTCTACCTAGGGGCGGTCCCCTTAAATAGGTGGGCGGTCCCCTTAAAATTAAGGGGCCGCCCGTGTATTTAAGGGGGCCGCCCTAGACTAGGGCCTCCCCAGTTTGTCTTTTGTGTAGGGGGAATTTTCTGGAACTTTTCTAGCCGTTTTAGGTCCGAAAATTTGAATTTTAAAATGTTTATTTTGAATAAAACATTTCTTTTAATTGTAGAAATTTTTTTTTTAATGTTTAAAAAAGTACAATATTTTTATAAATTTGAGGTTGAATAAAAATTTCCTTTGATCATAAAATGCATTAAAGCATTTATGTATATCATAACCTTTAAGTGATTATAATTATTGAAATGAAAATTACTACTAATTACCTTGTTTACGTTAATTTACATTGAACTTTGTTATATTTTGTGATTATCAAAAACGTAAATGTGAAAATATTAAAATAGGTTTTAGGCATTATATTTTATCAACACAGTCGTCTCCGGATGAATGCCCGTACACATATCCAGCCGAGTACCCATAGCATTTCTGAAAATTACCTCTAAAATTGACGCAAACCTAGGGTAAACGGACACAAAATGATTAAACTGGTCATCCCATCCTCGTACTACTTCCTTCAAGACAGTCTTGCTAGTTTGTCTATAGTGTCAGTTTCCCTCATTGGTAAAAAGTGTGCAGACTTGGTGAGTCGGTCTACAATTACCCATATAGTATGGTTTCCACTTTGCGTCCTTGGGAGCTTGGTGACAAAATCCATGGTGATATTGTCCCACTTCCATTAAGGAATCTCTGGTTATACCAATAAGCCAGATGGTTTTTGGTGTTCAGCTTTGACATTTAAACACGTCAAACACTTGCTAACATAGGTGGTAATGTCGGCTTTCATGTTAGGCCACCAGTATAATTGCTTCATGTCTTGGTACATTTTCTCGGAATAATTGCTCCTCCTTGATGTGTGCTCCCTCTCGTTCGAGGGCACCAAGGAATCAAGCTATGGTTTCTTGGCTACAAAAACGAGTTAGAACAATACAAATATTTCTAACATGTAGCAAGAGGGAAAAATATGGCATACTAGTAATGCAACCAACAATAATTATCCCATTGAAGTAAAATAGTGTGTGAACCACACTCATGCATACATAAGGAAAATAGATAACATGCTAACATACATGAAAATTTTAAACTACAAAGAGTCCTAAAACTAGTAAAACTCCATAGGACTTTCTTGCAAAATGGTAGATGGACAATTATTTGAGAAGACAAACATAGAGTATGTTTAGTTTGGTGAAGATGTTGGAGGTGGTGGAATGATGCTTGTTGGTAGATGTGAGAGCACGTGTTCAATATATGAAAACATATATTGAAGTTCATCTCTTAATCTAAATATGAGAGTATGATTATGAATGCAACACAAGCATGAATCTCCATGTGCCTCAAGAAGGTTCCAAGGAATGGGATGACCAACAATAGGTGGTGAAGGTGATGGAGTATCAAATTGGAAATCAAGTGGGGTAATCGGTAAAATTGTGAGAGTGAATGCATTGATGCATTTTCTTGAGTGGAGGTGGTGAAAAACTCTTGGAGTGGAGATGATGGTGGGTTAAGTAACCAATGGGATAAAAGTGATGTTATGAGGTAGGTGATTTGGGTAGGTAGTCCATTGATGGATGGGGAAGTATCTTTGGTTTGATGGTGATTTGGAGGGTGCATTAGGAGCGTTGTGATGATATGCTGAAGTGTAGGTGATGGTGTTTTTGTGTCATCATGGGTTTAAAAACCACAAACAATTATGTTTTGGTGGAATGATGTTATTTTTTGTCTCTTAGACTTTGGAAATGGAAGCTCTAGTGGATGACATGGATGTTGAAAGTGTTAGTGAAATAATTTGTGATGATGTGTTGGTGATAGATCAATTGGAAGGGATTTATGGGAAAGAAGTAATGAAAAAGATGGATATGAACTAGTATAGTTTGTTCCCAAATGTTTTCGAGTATTCTGTGGCAAAGATAGCGTTGAGACTAGGTAAAGAGGGTCAAAAAGCAAGAAAGATACTTTTTACACAGATTCACTATGGCGTCCCCCTTAATTTAGGGGGCTAACCCTTAAAGATAAGGGGGCCGCCCGTTATGAATTAAGGGGGCAGCCCTCTGTTGGCTTCCATTTTTTTTATAGAAAAAACGATTTTCTCAAATTATTTATAAGAGTATTTCAGTTTTGGTGTATTATGGCAGCAAGCCCATAGAGAAGTAAGACACATTTAATCATATACATGTAATAAACAAATGAGTCAAGAAACCAAAGTAGAAACTAAAACAACTAAGGTTTAAACTATCAAGCAAACAATAACCTAAAGATAATCCAACACATAAGTCTTTCCAGAATACATTACAGGATAATCACCACACAAGTTGTTAAGAACATACACATAATCAAGTTAAAAGTTGTCTTAAACTACATTTAGACATCTAGATCACTTCACTCATATGTCTTCACTTCTTCTTCTTGCTAAACACTCCTTTTAGTGCCTTTCCAAATGACTTGAACCCTCCGCGCATCTCCTTATGCATTTGTTGCGTTTGGTTGATGCAGTGGTTTGTTGTTCAAGAGAGATTTTTATCGTTTGTTTCAGAAGCGGAAGGCATTTGTAGTTTAGTAGTTGAAGGACCAATAGAGTTTAGGTAGGTGTTAGGAATGGAGTACTTGCACGAGAATTTCGACATCATCATCATCATCTTCCATCATCATCGTGTTGATGAGATTTACGGTCCTTGATGATGAAAAATGAAGAAGATACGAATGACGTGCATTGCACTTAACAGCTTCAAGGTCGTCGAGTTTGTTTTAGGGCAAGAGGACGCATGACTCGATCAACAATGTCATAAATGCCATTGTTAAGATGAGGATACGTTTCCATGACGTGTCGATAAAGACGAGTAAGAAAATGCCATATAGGAAGATTTACTATTGTGAGTAGCTCTACACACTGGATTCTTTTTGACGAAAAATAAGCAAGATTGTATTGTTCGTTCGGCAATAAAACATAATACAAACATGAGGAGCAAGACAAAAGGCGTGAAGATGTCACAATGGTCCATCTGTCCCGAACACATCTCTCGAATAGTTTCTTCCCTAGCTATCATGATTGGGGCTTAGTTCTTTTGGGTGAGAATTTGATTTATATTGAGAGCGACCGTTTGACTTTTAATGGTACGGTCTACCATGACACGTTTCCAATTCAAGAAGTCGACGAATGTCGTCGGGAGTCGAAGATCGTGCAATATGGTCCATTCGGTTTCTCGATGTATACTCAAGATGCAAGGTCTCCACTCTTTTGTAAAAACAGCTTGACCTATTGATGGAATTTTGAGGAATTGACTGAATTGAAGCCAGAGTAAGATTTATGAATTAGTTTGAAATCATAAAAGAGATGACAATAGTAGCCATATTCACGTTTTGTACCGTGACTTGACTATAGAATCTATAATGAATCTTGGAACAATCGGTTTGATATTTGAAAGAGACATTGAAGCGAATGCTAGTAAAGAGACTCCGATGTTTGTTGGATTTAAATATTAGGCTTGATCACAACACGTCCTTCAAGAATGTTGCGATTTTCAATAGGATTGTAGAATAGGCAATGTAGGGAGATGCCGGGAATTTTGAATACTTTTGGTATGTAGGATTTGGTGAGAGATATATCGGTTGTAGTAGCTTTCGGCATTTTGTCACCTAAACAAGTTATCCACAACATAAAATGTTACAAAAAAAATATAATAAGTAAAATGAAAATTTTGAAAAATGACAAAATGTGGGACAAAGGATTACTTCCGAACATAAAATAAAACCTAAGAAGTGTATCCATAAGTTCCTAAATATTATTTTTAGACTTAATCTAGATGTCGAAGAATATATATTAGTTATATATTTCAACTATCAAGATAAATGACCCAAAACACTCCCCTTATTAAAAAAAAAATTGTTAAGCCTTTCAAAAAACTATAACGTTAAGTATAATTTTGTTGGACAAGTATAAGTTTATTATTTTTGACTTTGACAAAGGTAAGATAAGTGTTTGTTTTGACTTAAAAACATGTCTTTAAAATGTTAAACCAAACGCCCCTTTATTTTATACCTTTTAAAAATGTATCAATATATATAAGAATTATAAATTTGATGACTTATACAAGTTAGTTAAGTGTTTTAATACAGTGACAAAAACTTATATGATGGCCATTTCGACCTAAAAATTAATCCTAAGAAACGAACCAAACACTCTTTTATTTTTATAAAATATTACTCTATTATTTGGAAAAATATATAACATATGTTTAGAGTAATAATACTTGATTATTTTTTAACATGTTTTGGCATAAATCGTACAAAGTGTAAGTTAGATATGCAATATATGCGAAAGTTCGGTCGTATGTTTCATAAGCATGCACGTGTTGTTTAATTTTTTGCTCATAAGAGTTTTGGAATTCAAATCCTATCAAGTTTGTAGGGTTCATGACTTGGGATCCATTTAGTTATGGAATTCCTAGACCAAAATAAAAAGTATGAAAATAATGAAGAACACCCAATTTTGATAAAGAGCAAAATTGGATGAAATCAAATGAAAAGAATGATGGAAAACTTACAATAGATGTTGTTGATTGTCTTGTTAGTGAAAGCTTTGCGAATTTTGGATAATATCGATTTGAAGATTTGTTTTTTTGAAGATTTTTGGCTATAGTGTTCGTTCACCTGAAGAGGGAACGTAAGAAGAAGAGGAATGAAAAAAATGATGTGTTTGGCATAAAGATTCGTCTGTAAGGGGGTGTTTGTTTTTCTAGATAGGCGGTCCCCTTAATTAATTAAGGGGGCCGCCCACTTTACACTGTCTCCACCTTAAATTTTAAAGGGGGGCGCCCCCAGAAATAAAAAAAATTTTTCTTACGAACTTTGGCTAGTATTATGAGAATGATTATAACAATTTTTAATTAACACATTGTTTTAAATTAAAAAGTTTCTTGAATATTCGACGAGATTATCAAAATGACAATACAATTAGGTGATTTGAGGTGATAGCGAGAATGAATAGCGAAGACAAGATATAATAAAGACTTTTTAAAAAATGGTAAAAGATTTCAACAAGTTATTTCCGATAGACGTAGATGAGGGTTGACACTGATCCTAGGCGATCGTCGAGGACTAAGGGTGGTATGTTTCATCCAAAGTGTGTCTAAGAACTTTGCTCGACTAATCCTACTTCTATGTAATTGTTAACCACTAGCCTTTGCTCTCTTCATCTACGTGAGATTACAACGTGTCAATAGAATGATTTTACCATTTGTAGACTTATTGACTAAAATCTATACAAAAAATAAGTATCATAGAGGGAACTAATCTCTTCAAAGCTAGAGAAACAACAAAATGGTATCTCTAAGACTACACACTCTTCCTAATACAAATTATACTACAACATCATAGTAACACACCAGACATTTTATTATACGAAGAAGAAAAGTGGAGCGTTACCTTAGCCCGTTTGGAAATTATCTTCATCAATGTCTTCATAATGTAAAAGATAATGTGGTTCATATAAACCTTACAAGAATTTTTCTTAATCCGAAGACACGAATATTATATAGATAACACATCAATTCAAAGGTTGTAATGGCTTAGCCATTTGGGTCCCCAACTTTCATGGTATCAATAGTTTTTGTATTCGCGCATATGTTTTTTCATTAGTTTTTGGGCATATACAAGGTGAACAACTTCCACAAGAGTGAAACTAAATGGATGCAATGATATCCATATTATGTGATTTAGGAAAGTTTTGTCTGCCTTGGTCTCCTATCCTAGGTTTGAGGAGTTTCTAGACCGAGTCGAGGACTATTTATCTTTCTTGCTGATGTAGAAATTTAACCTCATTGTGGGATTAATTAAATCCCTACTCCGGGGTTTAAGGAGAGGTTTGTAAAAATGTATGTACCTCATCATCGCTTAGCAATAAGATTTTAGTATTGTTTATAGGATAAATTTTGGTTTTATAATTTGATCTATCATTTTTACTTTTCGACTCGACATCTTTGGGCATTTAACACAACTTTACTTGTTTTGTTTCACTAGGTGACTCTTTGGTAAAATTATAACCTAACCCGGATTTATCTCCAGAAGTTTTTTGAGAATTTATTATTTTCTTAAGTGAGTGACTACTATCATTAAAATTAATTAGCCAATATTTCTTTTTAAGCTACTCATTTTCAAGCTTAAGGTCTTACATAATTATACATTCTTCAATTACTTCCATATCTTTTTCTACCTAGATAGTCTATCTTTTAATTCAATTACTTTATTTTTTATTCTATTTTAGAGCTTGTTTCTAGAATTTATTTTTAGCCATGGGACTTTTAGTCCTAATTTGCATAGTCCCTAAACCTAAATTAATTCATTATCTAAGTTTTCTTCGTCTAGTAATGATTGGTCACACTAAGTATTCGGTTTTCATAAAATACCACCATTTGAAGCTTTATCCATATACACTTTTTCGACATTTTGTCTTCCCTCTTCCACAGTCTTCCGGTCGCTATCACTCCAAGAATCCTTCAACAAACGCTTTTTGATTTATTGATATTTGATAGTTTTAGGACATTCTCCGACAAGATGATTTGGATCTCCACACTTAATAGCATTTCTTTCGCCTTGCCAATTTTGTCGTCTTATATTTTAGAAATGATTTTTCTCCTTTCACGTGGTGTCTTACTAATCGTCCTCGTCTTTTAAAGAATATTTTTGAAGTCTCTTACGGCCATGGCGTATTCATTCATCTTCACTACGGAGTTGAGCTATTATCCTCACTCGAAATCCTTTCTAGGCTTTTCAGGCAATGAGAATCTACTTTGTTTACTCTTTTGCTTTTGACGGATTCCAAGAATCCTTCTAATTCGCTTCTTCATAAACCTTCCAGAAATTCCAATAAAGTTCGTCAAGTGAATAAAGTTTTTATATCTTTGATCCTTCATTGCCGGACTTTGTGCGCCATTTAGGATGTAGTGCCTTAAAAAATTTCCTAACACAATTCAGCTCGAAAAACTTTCGTCAATGTGCTTTTTGACTATATAGCATTGTTCATTTAGCAAAGGCATTATCATTGAATTCCTCCTACTGGAATCCTGATTTATCAAATTGTTTGAACAAAAAGAACTAATTTTGTTAGGCTTTGACTTAAAGAATAATACACTTGATGAGTGATTAACAAAGTACTCTCAATTTCTTTTGCGTTTTTGACACAATAAAAAATCATTCGAATTCTTTACGTAGCAAGAGCCTTATAAATTACCATTTTAGCTCATTATTTTTAACAAATTTCTTTTAAGATCATTCCATTATTTGTTATGAAAAGTGTACAATTTCATCCTTTTATTAGTTTACTAGGATATTTTGAATAGAGTAAATCACCATCGGTAATTACATTGAAAAGGTCAAGATCTTTTTGACTTCACATAAGTTTCGAAACTATTTTCTAATAAATATAATCCAATCATTTTTCAAATAGTGGTGGACTTTGCAAAGATTACCATCAAAACATTTTTCGAATTTTATATATCGATTCAAGATTAAAATACATTTTTTTAAAAAATCTTGTTTATCGTGGCTCTGATACCAATTAATGGAAAAACTAGAAAGTAGTGAATATTTGCCCGCTTTTAAAATTTTAAAAGATTAAAAGAGTACGTAAACTTTTAGATTCACTTTATGTGATTTCAAACACTTGACAATATGAACAATATACATATCTAAACAATCAATAGAAATGATATGAAGAAAGTACTGTCAGACAAGAGATAAAATTAAGAACAATCAAACTGCCACACGCTAGGAATTTATTACTTTATTTGTATAGAACAATCAATAAATTCTATTGGAGATCTAAACGAAATAGTCAATGAACCAAGGATCGAACCCGTAAAGGCTAATTACGTTCTATCTTGCTCAACAGCGACAGCCACACGATTGCTTTCCCGGGTTATAACGAATTTCACAATCCGTAAACACTAACAATTCCAAGCCAACCGACGTTGACTCATGATAAATATCATTCTGATCAAGGATGTGATATGTAAAGCTTTTTTGATCATGAACACGGTACACTTTGCCCCGTATAAATAGTGGTCTACCAATCATTAGAGCGTGAACACAACTGCGCCTAACACCATACTCCTTACTCCAAATCATGAGTTGTATAGTTCTTCTCGTGAATTTTTAGTTGTCGGGATACATAAGCAATCACCTTTTCTCTTTGCATTAGCACAGCGCCTAAACCTTTGATCGAAGCATCATAGTAAATGATAAAGTCTTCGCTTCCTTCAGGTAAAGCCAGAATTGGTGCACTACACAACTTTTGCTTTATCAATTGAAAAGCCGCTTCTGCTTTGTCACCCCAATCAAACTTGACCTTCTTTTGAGTAAGCTTGGTCATTGGCGTGGCGATCTTTGAGAATCCTTCAATGAATCTTCAGTAGTAACCGGCAAGGCCTAAAAATTGATGAATCTCCGTTTCAGTTTTAGGAGATTCCTAATCTTTAATGGATTCAATCTTGGCGGGATCCACGTGAATACCCTGACTGTCAATCACGTGACCAAGGAACTGTACTCTAGGAATCCAAAATTTAGATTTAGAGAATTTGGCATACAACTTTTCCTTCTTAAGTAACTCCAAGATTATCTTGAAATGCTTTTCATGCTCTTGCTTGTTCTTCGATTATATCAGAATATCGTCAATAAAGACAATCACAAATTTATCCAAATATGGTTTGCACACCCGGTTCATGAGATCCATAAATACAGCAGGTGCATTAGTCAAACTAAACGGCATAACTTGAAATTCATAATGTCCATATCGAGTTCTGAATGCGGTCTTTGGAATATCTTCTTCACGAACCCTTAGTTGATGATAACCCGACCTCAGGTCGATCTTCGAGTAGACACTTGAACTTTATAGTTGATCAAACAAATCATCAATCCTTGGAAGCGGGTAACGGTTTTTCACTGTCAGCTTATTCAATTCCCGGTAATCGATGCACATCCGGAATGATCCATCCTTTTTCTTGACAAACAAGACCGGAGCTCCCCAAGGTGAGGAACTGGGTCTTATAAAGCCTTTGTCGGAAAGTTCCTTGAGTTGGTTTGACAATTCTTTCATCTCAGATGGAGCTAATCGATAAGGTGCTCATGCCACAGGTGCAACACCAGGCATCAAATCGATTTTTTGAGAAATCGATGACAAGAAATGACTGGTGAAAAAATGCTATTTTTTTCAGAATTTATCGGCATAATAAACAAATGTTCTTCCTTTCCTACTGTTAAAGTCCAATGTTTCTTCATACAAATAATGAGAGCTTTCGCACAAGTGCGAAGGAATGGTCTTCCTAAAAATAATAGGCACTCTGTGGGTCGGGTTCAAAAATTATCCACTACAAATCCCGCTAGAAAAGTAAAACCATCACTTTCTAAAAAAAACTACAACATCTATGGCTATGCCCATAGGGAGAGTAATTGAAACGATTGGCAACTCGAGTGTTATTCGATTAGGACGTCAAAGCGTCAAGCCAAGTTTCGCGTAGATAGAATAAGGTTAAAAAGGATTAATGCTAGCTCGAATCTGGAAATGCACTAGTCCTTTCAAGCTCTTGTAACGCACATTGGGGTTAAGAAAATTTTTCCCGGTGATCTTCGAGTTTTTCGGGAACTTTGTTACATGATGCGATAGCGGATACATTCAGCATTTTCGGTCATAATGGCGATTTTCTTCGAGTTTTTCCTCTTTGTTCCTTTAGCAGCGTTCTTAATATTTGTTGACAACATTCGGCTTTCGACGAGAGCATCTTTCAATCCAAATCTCTAAATGGAGTTGTATTGATCATTTCAAGGAAATGGCCTTTGTTGTGCCACTTGGTTTATCATTTTCTCTAACTTTACAATCCTCTCAGGGATATCTCTCAGGATATGGAAGTTTAGATGGGTACGAATTAGGATTAGGATCAAGATTAACGGTTTTCTTTGCTTTTGGTTTTGGAATTTCAATGAAAATGGAATCTTCTTCCCCCGAAGATGGGACATGTGCGGTATTTTCCAAATTTGGATTTTGCACTTTTTCCGTTGACGTCTCCGGGTTTTGTTCAGGTTCTTTTTGAGGTTTTGAAACATCGGGTGTAGGAACAAGAGGAATCGAAGGTTCTTCCAAAGCCTTACCGCTCCTTGTGGTGATAGCATTAATTTGCTGACGAGGGTTAGTTACGGTTTGACTTGGAAGAGTTCCTGAATTTGAAGTAGAGGCTGAATTTTTGAAATTATCACAAAGACTTGTCAACAAACTTGTAACATTAGCCATTTGATTCTGCAAATTTTGACCTTGATTTTGAACATTCTTCAACACCGCATCGTTTGCCTTGACGTAGTTTTCAAAATCTGTTTTCAAAACACTATTTGTTGGAGGTTGGTAAGGTAAAACTTGATTGATTGGTGGTTGATTGGTTGGTGTTTGGTATGGTTGTTTTGACGGTTTTGATTGAAATTTCCTCCACGGTTTTGATTTGAATTGAAATTGTTTCCTTGGTAACGGTTTTGGTTGTTTTGGATATTCGGTTGATTGAAACCCGGTGGTCTCATTTGACTTGCCAAATTGGAAGGTTGGTTTCTTTGGAGAAAATTACCAACGGCTGCGGTTTGTTGAAATTTGTGGAGGTTGTCATAAAAAATGTGAAATCATTTCACCACGAGTAACGGACAAAGGTTTAAAATTGTTATTCGACCCACAAGTGACACATACACTTCTCAATTCTTTACGGGTGCAAGGAGTAGTAAACAACTAAAGCTTCATTTGATTCATCATTTGGTTCATCTTGATAGTCCATCTTATCCTACAAGAGAAGACGGCTATTTGTGCATAACGAAATGAATTATTAGAAGGTGGAAGAATTAGAAAGAGAGCATCCGTACTCCAGCCTCTTGATCATTAGCGACGACTTCGGGAATAACGAACTTTTTGATTTGCTTTCATAATCGCTAAACCTTCTTAGGCATCTTGTTCAAGAAATTACCCTCCTGCTGCAGAATCAAAGGCATCTTAATCGATTGAAATCAAAGATTGTAAAAAGTATCGAGTGTAGGGGAGTTCCGAAAAGCTATGGTGAGGACATTGACGAATGAGTCCTTTAAACGTTCCAGCTTTCATTAAAGGCTTCGTTTGGTTTTTGATAAAAAATAATGATCTTCATCCGATAGTAAGTGGTTTTTGAGGTGGTGAAGTATTGATTTTATGAATTTTGAAACATAGGTCGTCCCATGTTATAATTGGAATCTAGGAGGTTTCCTTGTCTAACCAAATCTCGGGCTTCACCGTCTAGAGAAAAATGGAAAAGCAAAAGCTTAACCCTAAGATGTTCGGACTTCTGATGTCTAAACGTTGAAGTGAACCTTGTAAAAAAATTGAAGCTGGTGATTGTGAGGTCCTTGAATACCCGAAAACTTATTACTTTGCACAAGATTGATTAAAGGTTGTTTGAGCTCGAAATGTAAGCCTTGTTTGGTTGGGACAACTATAGCATCTTCATAACCCCGATGGGTGCTTGTAACATTTGGCCATTGATCGATTATCCGGCCATTTTAACACGTTTGTTCAACAATTTGGTTCAACCGAAGATGTTGTCGACTCTTCGAGATTGCGAACGAGTGCCATAAAAAGTAAAAAAAACAAACCAATTAAAAAACAAAACTTTACACTAAATTTTATATCTTTTTTTAACAATGAATTTTAACGTTTACATGAAAGAGACTAACCAAAATATCAACAACTTCACTAGCTCTTGAAAATTGCTTTTCAAGTGAGCCTTAACTTGGTAGAGACACAAAATGGCAAGTGTTAAATCTTTGATTACGATTTGGGAACAATTGCAAGTTCACCGGAAATTGAAATGATAACACCTCCATTGAGAATGTTATATTTTGGTATTCTTACCAATTGGTTGATTTTTATTTCTTAATTAAAAGGAGATTTTTATATTTTTTGATATATATTTATTTATTTTTTTATCATTTACTTATACTAAAAAGGAAAAGGAAATATTTTTTACTTTTTTATATTTATGAATTTTTTAGGATTTTTGAATTATAAAACAAAATGAAACTTCTAACACGAAAAAAGATCTTCAAACCAATCACAACACAAACGTAGAATCGTAAACACTGATCCCCGGCAACGGCGCCAAAAACTGATTGTAGTTTTACATACATATAAAATATAAAATAAAAATACTACTTAGGTAACTTCTAACTATTCACCTTTAACTAAGGTAAAAAGTTAAAATTTACAAAAATAATATAATATATATAACATACGTATGTTTAAAACGCTAAGTAATGACCCACACCCGGTCTTACCCAACGACTAGTGAAATTGAAACCACGTTTAGGTTCGGATTCTGATTTGAATGAAGCAAAGATATTTTGGATAAGCTATTACTACTAATAAAGAAGCAACAAATAATGACAATTAAGCAAGTAAACTAATTTTAATCCCTAAAAATGTAAACTAAAATTTCACTAGATAAAGAAAAAAGTGCCGAAAATTATTAAAAATAAAAGCCCTAATTTTTATCTTTTCATAAAAGTTTAATTAAACTAATTAAAAATTAGACCTAATTACTAATTAAAACTAATAAACTTAATTAACAACTTAACTAAGGACTAATGGTGCAAAAACCTAAGAAACTAACGGGGAAACTAACAAACTAACGGAGGGACTAACTGAAAAACAACTAAGATCGAAAAGTTACACTTTCTACCCTGAGAATCTACCCCGATCACAAATAAAGTCCAATAAGCATTCGAAATTTAAAAGAGCTTAAAATGAAAAACTCAAAGAAGCAAAGTTGTAAAGGAAGTTAGGGAGAATAACTTTAACAAAAGCACTATGGTCTGAAACTCAAAGATAAGCTCTAAAAAGAGCTTCTTAATAAGCTGTTACAGAAACTAGGGGTTTGGGCTATGTTTCACTAAAACAGCTATAATAAGCTCAAATTAAGCTTATTGAGGAAAAGGAAAAGTGATCTAGAAAACTTATGATGTGCTTAATCTAAAAATGCAAAGAAATTTAACCTAGAAGTATTTTTAAACAACTAAAATTTAGCATGAACTAAGCAAACTCAGAAAATAAGCAAGAGAGCACAAATTCCAAATGAGCTTAAAGGCTTAAAAAGCTAAACTGGGCTCTAAAACTTAAAGGACAACTTAAACTACTTATAATCTATCTATATAAGCTATAAAATCTAGACCCATAAGCTAAATTAACAAATTTAAATCCTAAAGTATACTAAGTACGTTTGTTAGCATTTAACCTTTTGACAGCAAAAAATAAGCTAAGAAAAATAACTAAAACAGATTTAAAAGACTTTATACTGTATTAAGCTATATTAAACCTCAAATCCTACAAAATTTATAAACAGATCCTAAAATTACTGTTTTAAATAAGCCGAAAAGGTAGCAGTACTACTGGTTTAGTACCTGCTATAGTAAAAATTGTCAGTAGTACATTCTCTTGAAAGTACTGCTGATGTCAATTTTAACTTTTTAAGAACAGTACTAAACTATAAAATAATCTAGAAAGAAAACTAAAGAGCTTAATTCATAATAAGCTATGACTAAACTTAATACTACTGAATTTGACAAGCTAAAATCTAAGCTAACAGTACTAACTTATGGTTAGTACTGGTAGTGTAAAGGTTCAGCAGTACTAACTGATGTTAGTACTGCTAGTGTAAATCAAGAGTGCACTAAACCAAACACCCCTTAAAAACTATGACAGAATTTGAGAAAAGCTTTTAAGTTGAAATTTAATGAACAAGTACTAAATACCAGATAAAAACTAGCTTAAAACAAACTTAGCAATCATGATTAAACAACTGAATAAGTAAAATTCTAAGATCTTAACTAATTAAGCTAATATTTTTGGATTTTATGAGTTTTTATGACAGAAATTAGTAACTAATGATCTATAACTATTTAAGCAAAAACAGACTAGAACATATAACTAATAAGCACTAGAAGAGATATTTAAACACTAATAAGCAAAGAGAATAAGCAAATAAGCAGATCTAAACATAGCAAGCAATAATATCATTATTTAAAACTAGAAAAAAAAATTTTTTTTTATATTAAAAAAGGAAATGAAAGAGAAACTTACAAACTCCTCTAGCTAAACAAGAGGACCAATAAAGGCAGCTACAAGCTCCCTAGCTTATTAATAAGCTAGGGTATAAGTCCTTAGGATCTCTTCCAAGTTAAGATCCCCTTCCAAAAGCTCAAATTTAGTAAGATCCATAATAGATTTAACTGATTTAAGGTTTAGATAAGATTAATACTGAATTCAAACAGCTCTATTTCAGCTTATAGACTGAAAGAGCTTAAAATAAGCTTATTAGCTTATTGAGACAACTTAGCTTATTAAGAGAGTTTATGAAAAAGGAACTTTGAGAGATTAAGAAAAACTAAATTTCATTAATAAAAACTTGCTTACAAAACATTTTAAGGAAAATTACATTTAAGAAAAATACGAAATTTAAGCTAGACTAAATTACTAAAAACTTAGATATATAACTACTCTCGAGTGTGTGAGAGGGAGGCCCTATTTATAGGTGCTGAAAGAAGCTTCTAGGATCTCTAGCCCTGCTCTCCAAACTTTCAATCCTGGCCAATCATTTCTTCAATCATTTGACTCATATGTGGCCGTGTTGATCAAGCTCTGTACACCTGAGGGATTGCAGCGGTCATTCATTGATGGACCCGTTTGTGCTTCTTTTGTGAGTGTTTTAGCACAAAAACCCACATAAATTTGTGCTTTCACCATTGTTGACGTGGCTTTAGCTTGAACTTGGGCTAATGAATCTCTTGGAAAGACTGATTTGACCCTTGCCTTGCACTTATGAGCTCCTTAATTGACCATCTAGCCCTTTAATTTGAGAAACCCCTTTGTTTTTGACTGGATGGTAACTTTCGGGACGATGGGTGAACAGTAACACCTTTGGCGCCCTTATTTCGACCAAATGGGGGTAAATGTGGGCACAGTAATTGTTAAATGAGGTATAAGTGTACCCGGGTTTGGTCGGGTTAGGGTTCGGGTTATAATCGAGTTAATTGGGTTGGGGGCTCGCATGTGATTGGATGAGAGGTGGACCCATGGGTAGATTTGACCCGGCTTATTTACCCGCGCTTTTTATAAGTTTGGGGCAATTACACAATCGGCCCTTGTGTTTGGCTAGCACTATTTCAAGATATAATACAACTTTCACAAATAGCAAAAGTAGCCCTTGAGTTTACAAAGAGTGGTGCTGGCTTTGTAAGTTGACTGTGGAAGGCTGAGGCATGATCTCTCTGGCTTCGGCTTTGATTTCTTTAGCTTCTTGATCACTCATCCGTTCTCGTGTTTGTTTTTGACTGATTTCTTGTGATATTTGACATATCCATACCTGCACACATAAAACTCAGATACAAGCACATTTTTGCCATTTTTGATCCGTTTTGGGTTTATTTGGGTCTTTTTAAGCATAAATAGATATGTGTATTCTACACTTATCAAAATTCCCCAAACTAAACGATTGTGTGTCCTCACGCAATATCACATGCCTTATAACCAAATACCTCGAAAATTCCCCAAACTAAACCTTTGAAAAGTAGCAAAGAGTTTTGTTTAAGAGATCACAAGTTATAAAACACCCGACTTCCCATTTTCTAAGATTTTTCTCTTTTTATGATTTTTCTTGATTATTAACTACCTAACTACAATTTATTTGTGTTGACATAATGCAATGTTTTCATTACCACATTGGTAACTTTTAGGATCATAGAACAAAAAGCACAATTAAGCGTCTAAAAGATAACTTCATCATCCCCGATTTTTCACTTTTCCCATGCTAAGCTTAAAAACAAGATCATCGTTAATTACAAGTCATGACACTAACACTACTCATAAATACTAATTGTGTACTTACTTTTCCTCCCGCAAATCCTACTTTTGTATCTCAGGATTTTACTTAAGTCATATACCCGAAGGCTCTTTAAGACTTTTGTTTCGATACTTATTAATTCAGAAAATAAAGTGTAATGGTTAAGAACGCAATAATTAGCTCCTAGCCCTTCTCAAAAGATCAAATGCAATCAAGAATAAAGTCCACATCGAGGCAACCAAAATTTGGCTTTTATTAGGCTACTTAAGCAAGGCACCATTCATGTCATATACCCTAAGGCTCTTTAAGACAAGAATGGACCAATCTCATTTGCACCATATACCCTTAGGCTCTTTAAGGCACAAAATAAGACAAAAATTAAGCAACATTATTATTCCTCAGTCCTTTAGTAGGCTACAACATCGGCCACGCCTCCGACACGATGCAGCAAACATATTTCGACTTTGGATTATATAAGTAAAAACCGGTGCCTTTTATCTCGAAGCCACATCGATAGCGAGTCGACAAGAGGTTATTCTACTTATTATGACACCGGACTCTACCTTATATGAAAACTCCAACATCGGCCACGCCTCCGACACGATGAAGTAATCTGGCAGAGATACTTATTTATTATATTTTTTGTATTTTTAAGCCAAATTAAGTATTCCTGATGTGTACTCATCCTAATCACAAAGGAACTAAAGAAAACTTCTATTAGCTAATTATTAACCAAAAAACCATACAACTCTATTTATTAAACATTTATATATAGAGGTGAAACATGCTAATGGGAGAAAAAGCCACAAGTAATACATATGAGCTTGAAAGAAATCCAACTATTCTACGTTTAATATCATGACTTATAAATAACACTATCATTTCTCGTTCTTCACAAAAGAAATTTTGCAAATGCTTAGCCTTATAAAATCCAACTTGGCATATTTAAAATCTACTTGAGATTAGCACAAGCTTTCATTTACTAACGATTCAAGTCTAGCATGTTTAAAGTCTATATGAGACTAGCATAAACTATCATCATTAATTGTTAAGGGAAAAAGCTAGAACTCTACACGTTCAATCGGGTCAAAAATTACTTCTTATTCTTACCAGCGGAAAACCTACATTTTTGTCTTATTATTATTATTTTTTTTTTTTTTTTTTTTTTTTTTTAATTAAAAATTTAAAATTTTTGCTATTTTTGTGGGAAAACGGGTACGTGAGAACAAAACAATAAGCAAGCACATCAAATCGATAGATTCCCTCCCCAAACTAAAATGAAACATTGTCCTCAATGTTTAAAGTCGGGTTCCTACGAAAATCTAAGCCGTTTATTAAGTAGACAAAGATAATTCGTTAATCGATAATGATGAAAGGATATTGATCTCCCCAAACTAATTTCACACAAAGGATGAGAAACTCGAGTGCTTCGGAATTAGGCATCGAACACGAGAGGATTCTTGAAATGTTGGGTTAATCCTGCCAAATCACAACACAAACAACGAGAAACGAAGAGGATGGGTCCCTCAACATCACAACACATTAGAGGTTAGAAAATAAAATAGAAAGAAAAGGATAAGCATGGGGTGAACTCCCACGAAGCCTGCTTTTGTTTTTGATTACCGAGTCGCAAGCTCGACTCGATCCCTGAATTCAGTTGTCCTTAGGGAGAGCAATACTTAGAACAAGAAACTGTTTAGAAAGTGCCACTGGCTCTTAGGAATGTGACTATGCCAGGGTCAAAAATGGTGTCTTCATTCTCGAAGGAGACAATTGAGGAAATGAAGGGTAAATCTGAAACAAGGGTGGGTAAAATACTGGTCATAAAATCATGAGATTTAGAAACACCCTTAAACTCTTTGATTATCACAATACCCTGCTTTGGTCAAACATTTCTTAATATCCGGAGGTTCTGGTGGAGGTCGAGGAATTGACGGATCATTTTGGTGATCAAGGTTAGGTGACTCATTAACTTCATCTTCAGAATCAGCATCATCAACACCAGGCGGAATTAAATCATCTGGAACAAGGAGAATATCAATCTCTTCTTGAGTGGGCTCACTATCTTCAACGGGGATAAGGAGATAAGGGAAAAGACCTCGTTACCTAAAATTTGATGAAATTTTCCTGGGAAGATTGAAATTTCATGAAGCACTGTCATAAACTAAGATATTCCATCAAATCCACGATCATTCCTCGCAGGAAGTGTTAAAAGGTCAACGGTGAACTCATGGTGAAGAAGGAATCACTCCGTTGTGAGAAAAAGTAATTGAAGATTCATTCTGTTCTGGCTGATGATCGGAGGTTACTTTGGAATCGAGATTATGGGAATCATCATCACTAAGTAGATTATCAAGAAAAGCTATGTCTCCTTCTGAATCGAAATATCCTTCCTCTAAGTTAGAAGATACTTCCATAGCTAGAAAATCATCGATCTCATCATTATCGTCTTCAGGAGAAAAACACTCATCCTTGTCGGATAAAGGTGTGTTGAGAAAGACTGGCTCATCGGAAACGTTGGAATTTTTAGCTCGGACCATCTTCTTGTAAAATTCTCTTCATGCAAGTCCTTCTTAAGAGTAATCATCATTACCTGGTGGTAACGAATTCAAGAAGTATTAAGTTCATCTGCGAACCACAAGATAACACTAACCCTTCACCGGAGAAGAACTAGGAGAAGGATCATCAGAATGAGTAGTGGTACTGCCACTAAACGATCACCTTGTGAAAAAATCGATAACAGAAAAGGCATGAACAAAATTCATCTCACGTCACCTTCACGTAATCACCACCCTTTTCCTCGCCCAAACCTTCCCTTATTCTGTTCCCTTTTCACCTTTCGATTCCCGTGCTATGTCATCTACTTTCATTCTTCACTTTTTCCCTTTTCATGGTTCTTCTATCTTCTTACACACCTTCCCTTTCACTTCTTACTATCCATTCCTTTTCTTACCTCCGCTTTCTTACTTGACTTCTTCCTTCTAATACCATCTCCACTCCTGCGGTTTTCTGTTCTCTATCCACTCCCAACCTAACCATCCTTCATCCTCCCTTCCCTTTCAAGTATGCTCCCCATCTTCCTTCTCGTTTCCATCTCCTTTTCCTTGTTTTTCTCAGAATTTATCGGCATAGTAAACAAGTTCATCATTTCCTACACTTAAAGTGCAATTTTTCTTCCGTACAAAACAATGAGAGCTTTTGGCGGTTCGAAGGAAGGTCTTCCTAAAATAATAGGCCACTCATTCGGTCGGGTTCAAATTTAAACCACCACAAAAAATCCGCAAGAAAAGTGGAAACTCATCAGACTCTAACTACAACATCCTCGGCTATGCCCAGGGCATTGATCGTAGTGGAAATGGAACGGTTGCAAGCTCGAGGACATATCTAGAGGAGTCAAAGCTTCAGCTCAAGTTTCTTGTAGATTAGAATTAAGTAAAAGATTAAGCTAGCTCCTGAATCGGCTAAAGCACTTAGTCCTTTTGAGTTCTTAGAAAAGCCACATGGGATAAGAAATTTTCCCGATCTTCGAGTTTCTCGGTAACTTTGTTCATGATGAATAGCGGAACATTCAGGCATTCACAGTTGTGGATAGCGATCTCCTCAAGCTTTCTCTTTTTTTCTTAGCAACGAGCTTAACCATTTTGTTTAAACTTTGGCATTTCGACAAGAGCATCTTACTCAATCCAATCTCTAAACAAGTTGTTATGAACATTTTCAAAAACCGCTATATTGAGCACTGGTTTATCGTGTTCTCCACACGTTTCATCTCTCAGGAAATGGAAGTTTAGATGGATACGAATTAGGATTAGGAATCATATTAACGGTTTTCTTTGCTTTTGGTTTGGAAGTTCCAATGAAAATGGAATCTTCTTCCCCCGAGAAGGGACATGTTGCGGTATTTTCCAAATTAGGATTTTGTACTTTTTCCTTTGGACGACCGACCGTGTTTTGTTCCGGTTCTTTTGAGGTTTTGAAAACATCTGTGTAAGGAACAAGAGGAATCGAAGGTTCTTCCAAACCCTTACCGCTCCTTATGTAGTGAATGCATTAATTTTGCTGACGATGGTTAGTTTACGTTTTGACATGGAAGAGGTTCCGAACTTGAAGTAAGGCTGGAATATTTGAATTAGTCAAAAGACTTGTCTACAAACTTGTAACATTAGCCATGATTCTGCGAATCCTTGATTTGATTTTGCACATTATTACAACACAGGCATCCGTTCATCTTTAACGTAGCTTTCAAAATCAGTTTTCAAACACTATTTTTTAGGAGTTGTTGGAAGGTAAAGAACTTGATTGATTTGTGTTAGTTTGGTGTGTTGTTTGGTAATGGTGAGCTTGATAAATCTTGATTTTGGTTGTTTGACGTTGTTTGATTAAAAATATCCTCCATTGTTTGCGGTGAAATAATAATTGGGTTCCATTGATAACGGTTATTGTTGGTTTGGTCATTCGGTTGATTGAAACCCAGGTGGTCTCATTTGACATAGCCAAATTTAAATGTTGTTTCTTTGGAGAAAAGTTACCAATAGCTCGGTTTGTTGAAATTGTTGGATGTTTCCATGACAAACAGAAAATCGTTTTCCACCTCGAGTTAAGCGGACAAAGTTTAAAATTGTTGAATTGATCAACAAGTGACACAAACTTCCTCAACTGCCTTGACTGTTGCGAAGCTTAGAGAAAAACACCAAAGTTGAGGCTTATTCATTTGTACTCATCATTTGGTTTTCATCTGATAGTCCTCTTATCCTCGCAGAAGCGTCTATTTGTTTTTGCAAATCGAAAGAATTATTAGAAGCGAAGAAATAGAAAGAAGGAGCAACCGTTAACTCACAACTGGGAATATTTAGCCGACTTCTTGAGAGAGACGAAACTTTGACTTGCTTTCGATAATACTCTAAACCATTCTTTGAGCTATTTTGTCCAATGAAATTGCCACCTCTGCAGAATCTAAAGCATCTTGAACGTTTGAATATCAAAGAATTTGGTAAAAGTATCAAGTTGGTGGAGTTCCGAAAAAGCATGGTGAGGACATTGACGCATTAGTCCATTAAACTATCCCAATGCTTCATTAAAGCTTCGTTTGGTTTTGGTAAAAAGAATGATCTCATTTCGATAGTAAAGAGGTATTTGAGAGGTGGGAAAGTATTGGTTTAAGAATTTTGAAACAGGTCGTCCATGTGATAATTGATCTTGGTGTTCTTTGTCTAACCAATCTCGGGCTTCAACCGTCTAGAGAAAAATGAGAAAAGCAAAAGCTTAAACCGAAGATATTCGGAACTTCTGGATTCTAAACGTTGAAGTGACTTTGTAAAAATCGAAGGTGATTGTGGGGATCTGTCCTACACTCGTAAATTTGTTGCTTGCACAAGATTGATTAACGTTGCTTAAGCTCGAAATTGTTTGGCATTGATTGTGTAACAACTATAGCAAACTTCATAAGCCTTTGTCGATGGGTGCTTGTAACATTTGGGCCAATTGTCGATTGTCGTGCCATTGAACAACGTTTTGTTCAACAATTGATTTTTTCCGAAAGAGTTTGTTGTTGAACGACGTCTACGAATTGCGAACGAGTGCGCATTAAAAAGAAAACTAACAATTTAAAAAGCAAAATTTTACACTAAAAATTTTTTTTTTTTTTTTTTTTTTTTTTTTAACAATAATTTAAACGGTTACACGAAAGAGACATAAACCAAATAAGACAACTACTTCACGGTAGCTCCTTGAAAATCTGCTTTTCAAGTGAGCGTACTTCGTAGAGATACAAAAGTAAGTGTAAAAACTTGATTACGAATTCGGGATCAATTGCAAGTTCACCGGAACTTATTATTATAATATCTCAATGGAAGATTATTATTTGTTGGTGTCTTTAACCAACCTGGTGAATTTTTTTTTCTGAATAAGACAATTGTTTATTATATTTTTGATTTTTCTATTTTTTTTTTTAAATCTTTACTTAAACAAAAAAAGAAAAGGAAATATTTTTTTACTTTTTATATTTATAATTTTTTTGATTTTGAATTTATGACAAAAATTTAATTTCGAGACGAAAGATCTTACAAAACCAAATCACAATCTCGAAACAAGAGAATCGCTTACACAAGTCCCCGGCAGACATGCTCCAAAAACTGATGAAGCAGTTTTACACACGTATAAAATAATATACTTATAGAGAAATTAAGGAAATCCCCAAGTATCCCTTGGACAATTCCACTCACAAAGATATATATATAGAATACGTATATTAAACCGGGCAAGTATGATCACCCGGGTCGTTTCCCCAATGACTCGTGCAATGGAAACCTCGATCAAGTTTGGATCCTGATTTGAATTAGAAAAGAGATATTTTTGATTTAATTATACTACTAAATTTAAAGGCACAATTAAACAACTAATTAACAAATTAAACTAATTACGAAAGTAAATAAAATGCGACATTTAAGAAAACAAATGCAATTTAAAACTTAAAAATGTAAACTATATTCCTAAACCTAGATTAATGCTAAAGAAAATTTTAGGAAAATTAAAAATATTTTTTAAAAGCTTTTTGGATTTTTTATGAATTTAAAACTATTTAATCTAAATTAAATTCTAAAAATAGAAATTAAGTTGATAAAAATTAAGAAAAATACTTTTTAAGCTAACTTAATCCTAAATTACTTAAAAAGATGAGAAAAACATTTTTATTACTTATTTTTCTATTTAAAAGGTTAAAATTAAAAAACTAAAGGTTTAAAAATTAAATGTTTAAAAAAAAACTAAATTTGAAAATTAATTTTTAAAAATATAAAACTTAAACTAAAAATTCTATAAAAATACTTTTTATAAAGAGAAAAATTGCAGAAAATTAATTTTATAAAAAGCCCTAATTTTAAACTATTTATTAAAAACTAATTTAACTAATTAAACTAAAAACCTAATTTATATTTTATAAAAAAAAAACTACTTTTATAAAACTTAAACTAAAAACTAAACAAACACATGGGCCGAAAGTGCCATGAAACAAAGCTTAGGGGTAGGCGGGGTAAATTGAGATTTTATACTAAAAACACAAAGTTTTGACTAAATGACAGAAATAGTCCTTTAACCTAGGACTAACTAGACTAACTTTTAAACTAACCTTAAGATTAACTAAGGCTACTAACAGAAGGACATAACGGAGTAATAACTAGGACTAACGATGTAAATTAAAAACTAACAGAAACTATCAAAATTGACAAAACGGTCCTGCAGCACCTAAAAAACTAACACCCAGTCATCCTTTTTTTAATATAAAACAGCTATTAACTATCTTTTTAAGAACAACTTTTATAACCTTAATCTCTAACTATTTTAAATAAAGCTGCTAATACAATCAGCTTATAAACTCTAGTCCTACCTCTTATACTTCATAACAAAGCAACATAA
Organism: Tanacetum coccineum; assembly: GCA_026074375.1. NCBI lineage: Eukaryota > Viridiplantae > Streptophyta > Magnoliopsida > Asterales > Asteraceae > Tanacetum > Tanacetum coccineum. The sequence continues at coordinate 12,889 of BQNB010049529.1, read as the reverse complement.
AAGGAACTTGACAAGATTCTTAATACTCAATAATATAAACTATATTCAAATATCAACATCCACAAAAACTTCTTATTTAATTACTGAAAATTTAACAGCTTATTTTAGAAAAAGTAAAAAGATAAAAAATTTTAAAATAAGACTAAGTGTACCTGGATTCACCTAGCAAGAACAGACAGAATAATAAGCTAAAAGAGTCTATAGCTTAATTCAAAAAGCTCAATTCGAACCAACAACTACCATAACTAGTCCTATATGCTACCAATAGCTCTAAACCCTTGTTGACCATAGCAGCCATACCAAATCCATGTTTGGAAACAAGCCTTGATCAAATAACAGCAACAACAAACACAAATAACATGATTTCGACAGAATTTAAATGGAACAATTTAATACGAAATAACACTTTTATTAATACTGAAATAAGTTTCTTACAATAAAAATAACAGGAAGATTGAAATTACATAAAGACTAATTAACAACTTGAATCGAAAAGATTAAAATAAAATTGAAACATTTAAAACACTAAAAAAATTACATCCCTCTCAGTGCTGGAATGAGGGGGGTTTTATACCCGAACTTGAGCTTCTCGATCCTTCTTCTTGCTTCAATCTTGGCCCTTGGTTCTTTCTCTCTCCTTGTAAGCCGTAGATGAGTATCAACCCGGATCGATGATGTGGACAGTGTGTTAGATATGTGAGTGTATACACTCACATACGTCACATCATCCATCCAATCGCTTCTTTCAGCCACGGTGAATGGGTTTTGGGGAATGGGATGATAGTGATGGATAGGTTTAGGCTTTGTGAGAGGGTACCATAACCTAAGGTTAATTTGAGTGTGGGTGAGGGGTTAACTAATTAGGGTTTAGGTGTTCTTGGGGTGTTCTTGTGTGTGTGAGTGAGGGTAGATCGAAATTGGGGTAAAATGAGGTAACAGTAACTGTTAAAGAGGTATAAGTGTACCCGGGTTTGGTCGGGTTAATGGTTCGGGTTTGGTGTGGGTAATCGGGTTGGGTACTTGCATGTGATTGGAGAAAGGTGTGAAGAGGTTAGATTTTGACCCCCATTTGACCCGCGCCATTTCAACTTTGATATAATTACATTCTGCCCTTGTGGTTTGTTGCACTATTTCAAGTTAATAAACAACATTTGCAAATTGCCAAAAACAGCCCTTGATTTTATTAAAAACAATGAAATGGGTTTTAATGAATGTGGTTTAGCTGCAGTTGATCAGTAGAAGGCTAGCACATGATTACCTCTGCTCGGCTTGAGATCTTTAGCTTCTTGATCACTCATCCGTTCTCGTGTTCGTTTTTGACTGATTTCTTGTGATATTTGACATATCCATACCTGCACACAATAAACTCAGATACAAGCACATTTTTGCCATTTTTGATCCGTTTTGGGTTGAATTGGGCCTTTTTTAAGTATAAATAGATATGTGTATTCTACACTTATCAGAGTTAAAAACGACATAGAGTCTATAGCCCCCACTATGACTGTAAATAGGCTAGTCCTAGAATGGGAAGAAAGGATAAAACTTCACCTGGAAAGGAAGATGGAGTTCGACTAATGAAAGAGAAAAAATTTAAAAGGCAAACATCCCACTCTTTTTAAAGTTAAAGGTGGAATGGATGATGAAGGAGAAGTCACGTAAGGATGTGTGACTTCGAGTCTATCTACAAGACTCGTAAATAAATAAAAGCGCTTTTTGGGAGGCAACCTAATATTTATCTTTCCCGCATATGTAGGATGACCCTTGATTTTTATAATTCTTTATTGTTTTGTTTTTTATTATGTTTTGAATTAATTGTAATCATGCTTTGTTTGTATATAACTTCGGTCTTAATGCAATCAAAGGTATTTTGCACAAAATAAGTGTAGGATATATTCTGTTTTTTAAACCAAATTCAAACATTTATAATAAATTGTTTAGATTAATTTGCGTCAGTTTCGATTCATATGATTGTTATGAAAAATTCTAGTTATTTTATCCGTGCTTTCTCAAATTTGGACTAATAAAATTAAGTACATGGAAAATTTTCTCCATTAAAAATGGAGAAGAAATTTTTTCACAGACCTGAGATGGCGTCAGGATTTATCTTGTTGGCGTCGCGTCTCCGGCTATGTAAAAATTCAAAAAAATTTAAGTATTTATGAAAAATAAATGTGCAATATTTAAAATTTGTAATTCTTTTGTAAACCTGCATAAACCTATAATTATATCATTACTCTCATCCTATCTTTATTGCTTTCATAGAGTCAAAACCCTAAACTCTCATTGTATATTTATCTATCCCGTCAATTTTATGCTTGGTATAGTTGTCTTTGTCTTTGATTAAATGTTATATTTGACAAGAAGAAGCTAGAAATGTTTCTTAGAAGTTTCATTGTATGATTCATGTATACGGTATAAACTAATAACCGCATGTTCTTCTCATATTGAGAAAACCAGGGGAGTACTAGTTTCTTTTACTAGTTTTCTTTTCTCTTTATTAGTTTTTACGGGTACTTATATAGAACATTGGGGACAATGTTTAACTTTAGTGTAGGGGGATAAATAAGCCTTAAAAACTATTCCTTCATTTGCCATTTGCTTGTTCCTTAAAATGATGGGTAATATATCGAAACATAGCATAAAAAGGTAATTTTGACCAAAATTTAAAATTTTTTTGACACATACCGACGAAAACCAAGTATTAATAGCGTCTCATGAATAGGAATGTGTATGACTAGCACAAAAACCATCAAAATTCCACTCCAAAAATGTGAGGTTCGCCTTTAGACCTTTAGAAATTCGGGTATCTATTATTGATACCCAAGATATTTTATACCTTTAGCTTTCTCGAGTTAAGGTTCGAGTGCAGTCATATGTGTCTATTCCGTCGTTATGGATGTGTACGTATGGTCTTTGTTGCCTTTTATGGAGCATTGATATCGGTATTTAATTATAGAGATGTGACGTAAGTATATTAATTTCTAGAACTTGTTTTGGAGATGCAACCCGAGACCGCATAGTAATATTAGGATTTGCTAGATAAGAGGCACTAGGATTAACTCATGTTTTAAACCTGTAATTGTTATTATGGTCACATCGACTATATAACTATCCCACACCTTTGCCATGTACTCATTTTTAGTGCAGGATTCCCCTAGTATAACCCTCTGAGCTTGTCTTTTTTCACGGTTCTTATAATTTTCTGGTTAGGCTGGACTATTAATGAAGAGCATTGTCAACCCTTAAACTAACGTTAAACCCAAATTGCCTTAGCCTACCTTGTATGTACTCACCTTTAGTACATTATTGTTTTAACCCAAGTTATTTATTTGAGTACAAGGTTGCTAAGCCCTTATCCATTAAATATGTTTGGGACGATTGGGATTCATGAGTATTCATCTTGATGAAAGAAATTGAGAAGAAGTAATTTATTACCCCAATAGAGCTCAATAAGCTCCATGTTATTTTAATCCACCTCAAATCGGGTCATTAGTTAGATTGTAAATAATTTTATAATGTAAAAGTTCAAGTGTAGGGGTGTATCTATAAACCCCTATGATGTATTATATGTTTAAGCAATGGCAGGACAAATATGTACGAAAAAAATATATATACAAAAAGAAAAGTAAAAAATGTACGGGCTGCCATTGGCTTATGTTTATGCTTATTTTAGAGTCAAGAAAAGAAATAGAAAAAGATTGGTGTAGAGTTTTGTAGAGTGTGTATATCTTTGTCCGAGTCTTGGCTTAGCAACCAAACTAACGATAATTCATATAAATAAAAATCTAAACCTACCACTCCAACTTACACCCAAATGTACCCACCCTACATGAATCCCATCCGTATTTCCGTTTCATATTACTGTTAATCTACTACTACACCACACAACCCTTAAAATACCTCTAAGCAACATAAAAAGAATAATACAAGCACCTAGCTGAGGGAGGATTGTGATCCTATACCAACCTATGTTAATTTTATATTTTTATGTCAGTAATGAGTGTTGAATTCATATTCTCTATTATGTTAACATTTATTATAACAAGCTAGATGTAAAGAAGAGAATCCAAAAAAAAAAAAAGGGGGGGGGGGGGGGGGGGGGGGGGGGGGGGGGGGGGGGGGGGGGGGGGGGGGGGGGGGGGGGGGGGGGGGGAGAAAAAAATTAAAAATAAAGGGGTAAAAAAAAATAAAAAAAATTGTTTCTCTATTATGTTATAATTTATTATACAAGCGAGAGAAAGAGAGAATCCCAAACACTTATGTGAGGTGCTAGTATATACCTTCTGTGCTTTTAATTACGAGGTCTAGAAGGTTGTGTTGTAAAATACATTTAAAGAGTAGGTTAAATGACCCTCATATTGTTATTGTCTAGGTAGAAAAGCACATTTGCTTGAGGACAAGCAAATCCCAAGTGTAGGGGTATTTGATGAGGTGTCATTTTATACACTATTTTGGAGTTATTTAACCCCTTAAAACATACAAATATACCCAGATTATGTGCTTAATCATTTGTTTTTAGGTTTTTAGCACTTGGATGGCATTTAGAGGAAATGCATGTGACTTGGGCTCATTTGGAGAATAAACGGACAAGACTACGACTCTACACCAAGAACCATGAAGAATTATTCATTCGGAGCCTGGAGACGGTGTCACAACCATAAAGCGATGACGTCATGACATTTTTGGTAACGACGTCAGAGATTCAGCGATAGCGTCAGGACATGGCCGACTTAAAGTGGGTCTAGAACCATCTACGTGGCGACGACGTCAAGAGTACAAAGCGACGCCATCGCATCGATATCTCTATAAATATAAAACTGATTTTAGGGTTTCAAGTGTGTAACTTTGTATAACTTTAGGGAGATGAACCCTAGCCTTTGTAGCAACTTCATATGTCATTTTTAGGGCCTCAAAACCCTATTGTACTATCTTGGATCCATGTTTTAATTCAAGTAAGGTTATTTATCTTTAATCATTTAATATGTCTATGTGTTGTGTGATTGATTTATCTTCTTGCTTTCATTATAACATGTGAGGCTAAACCCTCCTTTGTATTTGCTTATGATTGCATAAAAGTTGGATTGTAGATCCTATTACTGTTGCTTCTTGTCGATGAATGTGTGCGTTAGGCTTTAGAAAATCAGCTTTTGTTTGTATCGTTGTAGACACGTCTAGGGAAACGCGAGTGCGTAAAAAGGATACCATAGGGTAACAGTCTTCATACTACCTTACCCTCTTATATGGTTGATCCCTCTTAAGGTATTTCACACGCATTTAATATACTCTTAAGGGCCTTGTAATAGTCTTCATACTACCTTACTTGTGTGTTGCCCTAACAAAATATTAAATAGACGGCGGGTTCATGTAATCCGTTCATGACCTAGGAAATACTTACACAGATCATCACAAGTGTGACAAGGCAGCAGGATTAGGAGAAGCAATCTGATAAGTAGTGCATGATTAAGTAAATACATTCAATTATCATAAAGTTATCACCTTAGTTAAATTAGATATTAATTAGTTTAGTAATTAGTTAAACAAACCCACTTCTCAAACCATAGATTTACCTGCTTTCTTATAAATATAAAGATACAAAAATAATCTTCTCTCAACCCCCTAGAATTCTGTTAGACCGTGATCAAGCCTTCCCAACCTATTCACCTAGATAATAATAACAACCCCCGAGTCTTGCCTATACTACACTACAACGACTAGGTACACTGCCCAAGGGATTGTAAAACTTCTTGTGAAGTCTTCGCAACCCTCACATTAGTGTTTCAAGTGCGGTGATCCAAACCACTTCCTAAGTGATTGTCCCAAACACTCTTTCAATGATCAAAAGGCATTCGTTGTTGGGTGTTGGAGCGATAGTAAAGAAGACACCAAGAAGGATGAAATTTGTCTCATGGCACACGACACCAATGAGGTATTATCTAACACTCTTTACTATAGTAGTTCATCTCTAGATAATAAGTCATTGCAAAATGAGTATGATAACCTATGCAAAATTAGTCTTAGGATTATCAACAAAAACAAACATCCAAAGTCTAAAAATGAAGTACTAAAAAACAAGACTTGTGATCTTAGAAAAAGAGTAGAATAACTAGAAAGAAACAAGGAAATTTTCTGTGAATGTGAATCATGTGTCAAACTTCGAATCTAAAGTTAGCTCACTAACCTTAAAACTAGCTAGTTTTAAAAGTAGTAGTTCCTCTTTGCAAGAAATGCTTGAAATGCAAAAACCATCAAAAGATAAACATGGAATAGGATACACAAAGGATATAGCTTCTACTAGCAATGGTAAAACCAAAAATTTATTCCTTAGGGGCAAAAAATGACTACTGTAGAACCAACTTTTCCGGTTCCCTCTACAAGAGAACCGTCTTGTTCAGTCAAACAGAACTGGCTCTCCGTAGACAGTACTGATACATTAGAACCCAACATAGTAAAGAAAATTAGTTTCGTACAAATAACTAGAAAACCATTGTCAAACACTTCTGTAAAGAACGTAAAACAAGCACCAATCCTTAAAATTAGTCAAGGACTTGGAAGGAGTAAAATCTAAACGCACCCTAAAATGGCTCATAGGAAAACCAACTCACTATTCCCTAAAAGCGACTATCACCAAGTTGGTTGGAACTATTCAACTCAACAAGGATACCAGGTTCAACCCCCAAACATTAACCAATGGGGTCCTTGTCCTCCATATCTATATATAAACCAACCAAATGGTATGTATAACGCTAATGGACCCATGAGATATTGGGGACCAAATGCTTGAGTTGTTTTATAATTCTAGGTTCGACTAAAAGTCAAGCTAGAACCGGATGAATAGATCAAGGATAGTGGATGTTCAAGGCATATGACGGGAAACAAAGATCTCTTCTCATCTTACAAGCCTATAGACGGAGGTAATGTAGTGTTTGGAAGTAACACTAAATGCAAGATCATTAGTAAAGGTACAATTACTCATAACTCTCTTACTATTCATGATGTTAGCCATATAGAAAATCTTAGCTTTAACTTACTTAGTATAGGATAAATATGTGATAAAAAATGCAAAGTACTATTTAGTGAAACCGGTAGTGAAATACTTAAAGACGGCATTACCATAGGAAGAGGGATTAGGAAAAATGGTCTTTATATAATGAAAATGGGAAACTCCTTTAAAGATAGTCTTTGTCTAACATCGATAGATGATACTTCGACCTTATGGCATCGAAGATTGGGTCACGCCAATATGCGACTTATTCAATCGCTATCATCTAAAGAGCTTGTTAGAAACTTGCCTAAAGTAAAATTTGAAAGTCATTTTTGTGACGTTTGCAATATTAGAAAACAATTACACACAAGCCATAAGGCTAAAAACATGGTTTCAACAACTAAGTGTCTAGAACTTCTTCATATGGACTTGTTTGGTCCATCGGCCGTCCAAAGTTACAAAGGTAACTTATACACTTTGGTCATTGTCAATGATTACTCAAGATACACTTGGACAAGATTTTTAAAACATAAAAATGAAGCTTTGACCACTTTCAAATTTTAAGTAAAAAGATTCAAGTACAAAAAGGTAGTCCTATTATATTAATCTGTACGGATCATGGTAGGGAATTTGATAATGAAGTACACTTTTAGAGCCTTTTATGATGCTAATGGTATCACTCACAACTTTTTGGCTCCTCATACTCCACAATCAAATGGGGTAGTTGAACGTAAAAACC
>BQNB010049528.1:0-41997 GCA_026074375.1 Tanacetum coccineum | reverse complement strand
TTCGATACGCCGTATCCATCAATGTGGGATACGGCATTTTGGGCTTTCTTGGAGTAAGAACCACGTTTGATATCTTCCAGAAGCTTCATGTATAATAAATCTTAAATATGACGTATTGATGTTCCTGGATACGGCATATTAGACTTAAATCCTTTGTGGTATCTGGTGAAGTGCTGGCACGGATACGTCGTATCTTCTTGATGGATACGGCGTATTGAGGTAAAACTAGTTCCTTCATCATCGTTGACCAAAGTATTATATACGGCGTATCATTGATGTGGATACGGCGTATTCTTCAAAGTCAGACAATGGTCTTTTAATTCGTCAAAGTATTGGATACGTCGTATAGGTCTAGAATAATACGGCGTATTTGCTGTCAGATCAGTAGACTTTCTCGAACTCTTCATTTATGCTCCAAAATGTGTGCCTTTTAGCTAATTTTCACCAAGTACTCCATAATTACTGCAATTCTCAAATACAAATGATTAAGTAACAATTCTTTTCAATAACTATGCAAAATGGGTTAATATCGTGGGATAAATGATACTATAAAATAGACGTTAATTGATGTCATCAACGACCTAGTCCAGTTAATGTCCCAATTTAATCATCCAATTCTAAAACAATCTTCACGTTTGATGCATAGAGTTTAGACGCGTTGTACAATTACCCAAAACAATTTAGTGGTGTGATGGTTGACGACTTAACTCCACAATCATATCAATCTCATTCCTCGATAATACATACTTATACTATTTAGCGTAAATAGATAAGTAATATAATAAATATTTATAATTATTAATTATAAATATATCTCGACAAGTCCATTCGGTACACCTTAGTCACTTCAAAATAATCATTATACGGTTGAAAATAAAACGTTTACTCATAATAAACACTTTAGAGAAGTTTCGAGAAAAATTATATTTTTCGTCTTTTAGTGAATTTATTAAATAAATAAAATAAAATAATTAAATATTATTTTATTATTTAAAATCAAAAATAATGTTTTTAAAAATTTTTCTAAGTATAAACTTTTTATGAAATTTCGACATGACTCGTACGTTTATACAACATTTTCCAAAGTTTCAAACCTTATTTTCAACATTTTTTACAAATTTGACACTTTTCGACAAAATTTCAAAATCTCAATCGTTAACGCTTACCAACACGGATTTCGCAAAATATCGTTCAATATCACTTCGTAAATACATTTCCACTTTCAAAAGTCCATCAAAATTCTCATAACTACTACATATCGTTTATTGGGCCTTAAGGCCCAACAAGGGTCCATTAGGACATACATAAGTCCAAAATACTATTTAAGTCCAAAATCAAGGTCCATTTACATATATAAGTATATACTTATATGTAGAAATAATCTGGACCACAATAAGCCCTCCCATTAAGCCGCAACTCAAATAGACTTATTAAGCCGTGAGTTCATAAACTCCAAAATATGTATATTAAGTTTTAAAATAAGCTATTAAGCTACGTATCGCTTTTGGTTACTACCATAAGCCTCAAAAATAGTCCACAACATACGTCATAACACAAAAATAATCAAAATCACTTTCCTAGTGATTTTGGGAATCTACACGTGATATATAAGCCTAAATAAGCCAAGAAATAGCTTAAAATAAGCCCGAATAAGCCATACAAGCTACTATCAAAAATAAGCATTCTAGCATTATATATTATTTAACCATCACGACCACAACATCAAAACTACAAAAACTCTCTTTTTCCTTTTTACTAATCACGAACCAAACACCACCCTTTTTTATTTATTTCGCTTTCAAAAATCGATTTTCACAACGATCAACTTGTACAACTAACATCTATTCATCAAAATAAACCTAAAAGGACAAACAAAATTTAAATTTGAAAACTTATAAGAAAATGTTCAAATTTGTAGATTTCGACACGGACCGGACAACCCAAACATTGTTTAAATGAATAACCAAACACTAGAATCAACCCCAAATATTTATGTCTTCATGTTTTCTTGATTAAACTTCAAAAATTATATAAAATAATATACTAAATGGAAAAATAAGAAAAATTCAGGATAAATCATAAATCCTAACAGCTATAAGAAAAATAAGAAAAGTCTAAAAAGCTAAACGGATAAGCCCCTAAATAAGCTTAAACAGCTCGAAGTGGCTTTATAGGCTTAAGGCCCAAACAAAAGGTAAATATGAAATGTGTACAATAGCTCACGGATGAGCAATATAGCAGACTTGGTTTTCACACGTATATGTAATGTGTGTGGGAGGACCGTGGGTGTTGTGCGCAGGCAAACCCCCTTTTTGCTTATTTTTTTATTTTTGATTTTTAACAAAACTGAATATTGGAACTTATTAAAAACCTGATTTTAAACAACTTTAAAACTTCACTTTTAGTCTAAAAATGACAAATGAGCTCTGAAACAGCTTATTTATAGACTTGTTCCAGAAACCATGGCTTTATGAGCCTTGAAAGCCTGATTTCACTTAGACATATGTATTAAGCTCAAAATAAGCTCAATTTCAAACTATAAAACATGTTTCTAAAAGCAATAATGTATAATTAACTAAACAATGATAAGGCACTATAACATAGAAACACTAAAAGCTAACTGAAATTGATGATGAAAGTAGCTAACTCAGACTATGACTCAAAGAGCTAAAAATTTAAACAAGCTAAAAGGCTTAATAAGCTTCCACTGACTATGAGCTTAAGCAGACTTAATTAACTACTTATGAACTATGAATTTACCACTGAAAAACCTAACTTTATAAGCTAAGAATCTTAAATTTAAATTAAATTAGCTAAATAAGCTGAAATTAAAAACTGGTTTTTAGTCCTATATTAAACAACTTGAAAACAATAAGCTACAAAAATAACCCAAGATCCTAGAATAACTAGCTTAAAATTAGACTAAAAGATCAGCAGTAGTAACTTTGGTTACTACTGCTGATGCATTTGACCAAGGAATTCAAATCAAAGTTGCAGGCAACCAAAGTGGTTTCTTCTGCCCTTGATACACTCAATGAGTGTGACTGAACTTAACACTAACAACTCTCAAGCTCACAAAGCTTAAAATCAATATAAAGCAAACAAATAAAAACAACAAATCCCTGGTGCACGCACACCAAAATTAAGCCATAACTTTTTTTATCAAAATAAAACCAACTTCAAAACTGAATCACTACTAGTCTAAACTGATAACAAAACTAACCCACACAAATTGCACAAGTCATTTTGACTTTAAAAGGTCAACAAGCCTTATTCCAAACACCCCTTTTAGTTCAATGACAGATTGAAAAAAACTAATGGATTTGAAAACTAGTAAACACTTTTTTAGAAACCAGATATTATACAGCATAATAACCACTAAATAAGCAATTCCTAAGCTTTCAAATACGTCATAACAATAAGTAAACTACTTAAGCTATATTATAGGGTTTTTATTATATGGATTTTTAAAGCAAGAATGAAACTACTATAATTAAAATAGTTAAGCTAAAAACAGGTGATGGATAAGCACTAATTACATATTAAACTCAAATATAGCAGCTAAAAAACAATATGCACTTAATAAGCAACTAGGCCCAAATCTAAACTAATAATCAATATTAGCAATTAACTAAAATTAAAGACAAAGGAATTTAAAAGCAAACTTACAAGTAGCTTCACTTAACAGAAGTTTATCATGCTCTTAGAGCTTATCTACTAGCTCTAGCTTATTTAAAATAAGCCAGTAAAAGTCCTTGGGAGTCCTTCCATAATTGACTCCCCTTCCATAAGCCAAATTCCAATAAGTTCAAGGTAAGCTAGTTAATTCTGATTTTAAGGCTTAAGCAGGGATTAAAACTTGATTACACAAGCTCTAACTCAAGCTTATAGACTTGAGAGAGCTATAGAGCTTATAAGTAAAAGTGTCTTAAGTAAAAGAGTTTATGAGTTTTAAATAGAGAATGATGACAGAAAAACTTAATTTCATTAAACTAAAAAGCCTCGTTACATTTCTGAAAGGAAAATTACAAATGGCTTAAACTGAAATTAACTAAAATTTAAGCTAAAAAAAACTAGAAAATTTAAAAGGTGAAAAAAGAACTACTCATGTGTGTGAGAGTGAGTCCTATTTATACCAATCTAGGGAAGCTTCTAGGCTGTGCCTTGATCAACACGCTCCTTTCAATCCGTACCATCCATTTCTTCAATCATTGGAAAGTGAATAGTAGCCCTTGGATCACAAACTATCTCACACGGATTGCCAGCGTGGCAATCCGTGATTGAGACACTTGTGTTTCTTTTGAGTGTATATCCAGTGTAAAAACCCATCATCTCTTGTACTTTTCCTCAATTTCACGTGTGCTTCCTTGATGAGATTGGTTAATGAAAAGCTTGAGTGACTAATTTAACCCTGCCATCTTGTACTACTACACTTGAATTGTCTTAATCACCCCTTAATTTGCGTTTGCCCCTTGTTTTTGACTGTGGGTAGATTGGAGAAGACGGGTGAATAGTTACACACCCTTGGCGCCCTTTTTATAACTGAAACGAGGTAAATAGAATTTAAACTTTGGCCATTTGACATTTTAAGTCCCTGTCTTTGTTTATCTCATTTGTAGTATTAAAAGGACTTTTAAAAATGGCATGAATGGCCCTTGTGGTTTTATAACAAGGGGATTGGGCTAGGGGTCGGGCTTTTGTTGTGGGCTTGGACTTGGTTTTTGGTTTAAAGGTTTCCGGGTATGGTTTTTAGGGTTTAAGGGCCCAATAAGAGTTAGGGACCAATATGTAACTTTTGAAACTTGGAGGGTTGATTTGAAACATTTTGAGTTTTTGTATTCTAGTGGTTGACTTTTGTTGACTAGGTTTGACTTATTTGACGTTGGCTTCGTCTTGCACGCTCTTCCGTTCTCGTGTCCGTGTTTGCTTATTTTTGATGGTTTTCTTGTGATTTTTTATCTTATCCGTACCTGCACACATACTAACACAAACCAAGCATATTTTGCCATTTTCACTGTGTTTTGGGCTTATTTGGGCCTTTTGAAGTATAAACGGATATGTGTATTTTACACCTATCAAAGCCCAACAAGGGTCCATAGGGACATAGCTAATCCAAAGATACTATTTAAGTCAAAACCCTAGGTCGCATTTACATATTATAAGTTAAATACTTATATGTTAGAAATAATCCGGACCACAATAACCCTCCTATTTAAGTCCGCGGCTCATATAGACTTAATTGGCCGTGATCCATAAACTCCAAAATATCGATATTAAGCTTTAAAATAAGCTAATAAGCTACATATCACATTTGGTTACTAACATACGCCTCAAAAATAGTCCACAACATACGCCATAACACAAAAATATTCAAAATTACTTTCCTAGTGATTTTGGGAACCCGTCGTGCCTAATAAGCCCAAATAAGCCAAAAATAGCTTTAAAAATAAGCCGACTAAGCCATACAACTACAGAAAAAAATAAGCATTTCAGCATCATATATTATACAACCATCCACGACCACAACATCCACCAACTACAAAACCCTCTTTTCCTTTTTAATCATACAACAACCAAGCACCCTTATTTTCTCCTTTCGCTTCCAAAATTGATTTCACAACGATCAACTGTCACAACTAAAAGGCCAACCCCAAAGACAAACAAAAATTAAATTTGAAAAACTGTACTAGAAATCTTCAAATTTGAAATTTCGACACGAACCGGACAACCCAAACGTTGATTTTTAAATGCATTAACCTAAACACTAAATTAACCCCAAATTTAAGGATGTCTTCATGTTTTCTTGATCAAACTTCAAAAATTTATGTGTTTGTGTTGTTGTAGGTGCGGACGAACCCAAGCACACACCAAGGTGTGTGTGTGTTTTTTGAAATCAAAAATGTGATTATGAAAAAAATGTGGAGGATAAGGTATCTTAATGTACCAACTTAGAGACACATTAGCTAGAAAGTAGGCATCTTGCCTCCTTTTGACTTCTTGACCGGATATGGCATCCTATGGGTGTCGGGTCTTTCTTTTCGTGTCGGGATCACTTAAATACTCGTAAAACTCAACCGTAAAATTTACCCCAAAGTTAATTAGCATTTTTATTCACTTTAAAAATACTTTTCCATTAACCTAGAGTATTCACATGACTTATTTTCACTTTACACTCCTCAAAACTTAATTTGGACATTAACGGACGTGTCAGACTCGCTTTTCAGCATTTCTCAAAATTCACGGGTCAAACCACCCGGAATACACATAACACAATAATACCTTCCAAAAGGGATTATTAATCACAATAAACCTCAAATCATCACATATCTCATAAAAATCACCACCGTCAACACGGTACAAATCTGAATAAACTGACCAAAGTCAAATAGTCAAAGGACTATAAATGGAATATTCAGAACACAAAAAGGGCAAAGGTTACATTCTACCCCCCTTAAAAGAATTTCGTCCCTGAAATTCAAATACTAACATCACTAAACAAATGCGGATACTTCAATTTCATCTGATCTTCACGTTCCCACGTGAATTCAGGACCACGTTTCGAATTCCACCGAACCTTGACGATGGCAATCCTACTACGCTTCAACTTTTTAAACTCTCTTTCCAAAATTTCCACAGGCTCTTCCACAAAATTTAACTTAGCATCAACCCGAATCTCATCCAAAGATACTTGCAGTGTTGGATCAGCCAAACACTTCTTAAGGTTCGACACGTGGAACGTGTCATGAACACCATTTAATTCCTCAGGCAAATCTAACCGATAGGCCACAGGGCCTACTTTCTCAATAATCTCAAACGGTCCAACAAACCTAGGTGCTAACTTCCCTTTCTTCCCAAAGCGTACCACACCTTTCCAAGGCGACACTTTGAGCAAGACATAGTCACCTACACTAAACTCTAGAGGCTTCCTCCTCTTATCAGCATAACTTTTCTGACGATCACGCGCAGCCTTAAGTCTATCCTTAATCTGCGAGATCTTCTCAGTAGTCTCTTGCACTAACTCAGGTCCTATCAACTGACCTTCTCCAACCTCAGCCCACATAATTGGCGAACGACACTTTCTACCATACAATGCCTCAAACGGAGCACATCTCACACTAGAATGATAACTATTGTTATACGAAAACTCAACCAACGGAAGATGAACATCCCAACTTCCTCCGAAGTCCAGGACGCACGCTCTAAGCATGTCTTCCAAAGTCTGAATAGTACGCTCACTCTGACCATCGGTCTGAGGGTGATAAGTCGTACTCATATCTAAACGAGTCCCTAATGCCTCTTGCATTGACTGCCAAAACCTCGATGTGAAACGACTATCACGATCCGATATAATCGAGATCGACACATCATGTCTAGCAACTATCTCATTCAAATACAATCTAGCCAACCTTTCCATCTTATAATCCTCACGCATAGGTAGAAAATGAGCAGACTTAGACAATCGGTCCACAATGACCCAAATTGTGTCATGCCTACTACCAGTCCTAGGCAACTTAGTCACAAAATCCATAGCCATCCCTTCCCATTTTCATACGGAAATCTCAGGTTGCTGGAGCAAGCCAGATGGCCTTTGATGCTAAGCCTTAACCTTCAAACAAGTCAAACACTTACTAACATACCCAGCTATATCCTTTTTCATTCAAGGCTACCAATACCTATCTCTCAAATCATAATACATCTTATTAGCTCCTGGGTGTACAGAGTACTTCGACTCATGGGCTTCATCCATTATAAGGGTTCTCACCTCACCCTTCAAAGGTACCCATATTTGATCCAGGTAGTACAAAGTTACATCACTTCTCTGTTCTATCATCTCGTCTAAACCTTTCTGCAATATTGTAAACTCATCCACAGCCTCCTTCTGAGCCGCCAGTATCCTATTTTTGATACTCGACTGAAGGATCATATTCATAGCTCTAACTCTCTTAGGCTTTACTCTTTCCTTCCTACTTAGGGCATCAGCCACCACATTCGCCTTACCAGGATGGTAGCGAATCTCACAATCATAATCACTAAACAACTTTATCTAGCGACGCTGTCGCATATAATCAATCAACTCTATTCGTGATTAAAAGATATGCTGAAGACTCTATCAATGGTCCGTAATAGATTACACTCTTTTTTCCCATATAGATAAAGATCCCCTCCCCCCCACCAACCCCCCCCCCTTCAATCTTAAGTGCAAACAATCAACTGCCCCCAACTCTAAATCAATGTAGTATAATTCTTCTCAGAATTTTAACTGCCAGAGACGCATATGCTATCACTTTACCTCTTTGAATTAACCACACATCCCTAGGTCCCTATCCCGGCGGCATCACAATATACCACATCAAAGACTTTTTCCTTTCGTCCAACAAGGAGAGCTAGAACAGCGCATAACCACAACTTATATCCATCAAGGTCTGAAATGCGAAATTCCATATTCCTCACCCCAATGCGAAAGTCTTAACTCATCTGATCAAGATCTAAGAGACTAAGCTATCCATCTTAGAGAAGTTCTCAATAACCTACGGAAATACCTATCAATCCTAAGAACGAACGAACCCCTCATTCGGAGTTCTAGTGCTTTCCCAATCATAAAGCGAGTTTCAATCTTACTAAGGACCACATGAATTTCATTACCATTTATCACATGCCCAAGAAACTGCACTTTTCTTAGCCAGAATTCACAGTTAGAAAACTTAGCATACAATTTCTCCTTTTTGAGCAGTTCCAAGACTAAACCAAACGTTGTTTAAATGAATAACCAAACACTAGAATCAACCCAAACGTTGTTTAAATGAATAACCAAACACTAAAATTTACCCCAAATATTTATGTCTTTATGTTTTCTTGATCAAACTTAAAAAATTTGTGTGTTTGTGTTGTTGTAGGTGCGGACGAACCCAAGCACACACACAAGTGTGTGTTTTCTTTTTTTGAAATGAAAATAAGAATGAGAAAAGTTCTAGTGGTGGGAATATATATGTACAACTTTAGACAAGGCTATCTAAAATTTAGCCACCTTGTCCCCCTCTCTTGCCATGACAAGATATGGGATTCAAAGGAGTCACAGGTCTTTCTTTTCATGTCGGGATCACTTAAATACTCGTAAAACTCAACCGTAAAATTTACCCCAAAGTTAATTATCATTTTTATTCACTTTAAAAATACCTTTCCATTAACCTAGAGTATTTACACGACATATTTTCACTTTACACCTTTCAAAACTCATTTAGACTTTAACGGACATGTCAGACTCGTTTTTCGGCATTTCTCAAAATTCACGAGTCAAACCACCCGGAATACACACATCACAATAATACCTTCCAAAAGAGATTATTAATCACAATAAACCACAATTCATCACGTATCTCATAAAATCACCACCGTCAACACGATACAAAAATCTGAATAAACTGACAAAAGTCAAATAGTTAAAGGACTATCAATGAAATATTCAGAACACAAAAGGGCAAATGTTACATTTATGTTTGGCAAAATCCTAATGTTCACTACTGCGGCATTGTGAGTTTGAGGGGGATGTTAGTTAATAAAGGCATGTTGGCCCGGCCTACTTGTTTAGGCCCGTTTAGCTTTTAGGGTTGAAAGAATGTACACGTAAATAATATATGTCCGAAATGCGACTCGGGCCTTTGGAGACGCACGACGATATGTTTTAATTTATAAAATATAATAATTAATTTATATTAGATTAATAAAAATAATTGTGTAAATAATAAGATACGATCGCTGAATATAATAGTTAACTTTAACGTAATTTAGTTATAGACTGCTCGATAAATGTTAACATAAAGGCCTTAATGTTAAATAATGAGAAAAGGAAAGTTTTGGCTTGGGTTTTAGGGCTTGAGTGTTGGGGGCCGGTTATACCTCAACAAAGGAGGAGGTGGGGAATTTGTTTTCTTATAACAAATTCCTTATCCTATGAAAACAAATCAAGGCACAATGTTTTGATATCTTTTGGTGAAACCCTAAAAGAAAAACTTCTTTTCTCATCCCTCTTCTCTCTTGTTGAGTCAATCGGATACACCTAACCAAGTGGGAAAACCGATTAGATTAATCAACTAAAGTAAGTTGATTTGCTAAATGTTTAGTAAAAGAACTAGCATTCTAATTGAATCGCTAACAAACGTGTGTACGAATCCAAAGAGAGATCCAACTTTTGCTCTTAGATTGTTCTTGATTTATTAATTCAAGATTTGCTAAAAGATACGCTTTTCTTTTATTATTATTATGTTAATTTATATGACTATGTGAATGATCTTACGTGCTAGTCTTCCGTTGCATGCTCGTATTTATTAATAGTTAATATGATCTTAATGTCTACTAATTCCAACAGTGGTATCAGAGCCAGGTTATACAGATCTATAAATTACATAATTGTTATCAAGAACGTTAAAAATTGCTAGGTTTTGATGTTGTCTTAATTTTTATTTGATGATCTT
Organism: Tanacetum coccineum; assembly: GCA_026074375.1. Lineage (NCBI taxonomy): Eukaryota > Viridiplantae > Streptophyta > Magnoliopsida > Asterales > Asteraceae > Tanacetum > Tanacetum coccineum. The sequence continues at coordinate 31,528 of BQNB010049528.1, read as the reverse complement.
GTGTTCATAAACCCTAATTAGGGTTAATAAAATTAAATTAGACAAAACCCTAAGATGTATGTAATTTTTATTTGATGGATATTGTAGATTAATTGTTAATAATCGGTATGTATTAATTGTTAATATGAATCTTCTCGCTATATTAAATGTTAATTTGATAAGATCCATGGTGAATCTTGCAAGTTTACCATGGATGATGACATGTGATATATGATATAAGATATATTATTGTATATATAAATTGTTAATGTTTAAACATGAATAATTGATGATAAAAAAAATCGATCATGAGTGTATAGTTGAATTTTTACTGTTTCGTAAAGTGTTATGACACCTGTTAGAAAAAAAAATTCATAATAAATTCATCCGATATCAAAAAAATTTGAAATTTTTGTGGGTGGTCCATGACTTGTAGATCTACAACTTTGTAGTTTTGACTAAGGCACAGAAACACTAGTTACACACCTGACGGACCCTAAAGTAAAATTTAAATGTTGTTTTGACATTTTTACGCTATGTTTTTTTAATTTAAAATCACCTAGATTTTAGTTAACATCAATTGTTATTCATGAGGTATGTGATTAATGTGTATAATCGAATATATCTTAAGTTGTTTAAGTTTTATCTGTTTTGCTTTTGATAAATTATTTAGTATTGGATAAATCAAAGCAATTTTCAAAAAAACAAATATAAAACATGACTAATGATTATCCGAAATAGATAATTATGGATTATATAATGCAAAAAGTCAAAAAGTGGATTCGGCTTAAACGATTCGATAAAAACTCTTCCATTATTATACAGCAATTTAATAGTCCATAAGGTGTTTTTTATAAAAATATAGTATTTATAAAATTCATGATACAAAGATGTTGCATGCTCTTTGTACATGGTATTGACACGATAACAAAAATCATACCCTTTCAAACAATTCTTTTTGCCATCGCAACTAGAAAAAACACTTGCACTTACTCTTTCATGATAGTGATTGACCTATTCATGGGTTTTTGTAACCCAAGGTGATATAAATACACTTATTATTGAGACGTTAATTTCTATATAATCATAGTTTTTTGTTGGATCGACTTAATCCAAGTTAAGATAGGAGTAGACCTTAACTCGTGGCATATGATGGGATAAACATGCTCACTATTTTCAACGTTTGAATGTTCACATGTGATGTACATAAGAGTAATCCATAATTGTAAGAGTATGTATTTAGGATGCAATTATTAAACGTAAATTACCCTTTGAAAACTCATCATCACTAGCATATCAACTGATGCGGTGGAGGATATGTTCAAGGTTGGATCCAAGCATATCTAAAATTGAATGCATTATTTTTAACATGGGTATTTAATTTTCCTTTAAAGAAAGTATTTATCAAAAAATACAAATGTAAGTTTTGTTTTATTGTAGATGGGCACTCAACAATGCCAAACCAAAACAAAACAGTTCGGCTTTCAGGTCACTGCTTGAAGCATCAACTAACCTGGACCAAAATTTTAATGATGGTTGCGTGAGCTCAACTAGATGTGCGTACTGAAAAATTAAGGATGTTTTTGAACACCCTGCCACCTGCCACCAGCCGCAAGTGCTGATAATCAAGCTCTTGCTGACCGGAATGCTCTTTTTGATCGTCAGAATGAAGTTGCTTGTTTGATGCTTGGAACTATGTCTCCAAAACTCTATCAGCAATTTGAAAACAAATTCTCCTGCAATGAATGATTACTTGAGCTCACAAAGATGTTTTTGATAACCTCCGGGTGTTGAACTCCAAGAAGTTTGGTGAACAATTCCATTCATGAAAGCAGGCTGAAGACAAACCGTTGTAGCGATCATGTTCTATTGATGAAAAGCTATCTGGATCAATTGGCTACACTCAACTATGCTTTTCCTGATAAAGTGTCTAATCAGGTAGACTTGAATTTACTTTCAAGTGAGTTTCAAGCTTTTGTTCAAATATAATATGCAATCAATGAGAAGACAATAATGAAGTGCATTAATGCTTATTGAATTTGAGAAAAGCATTAAGAAGTAACAAGCAGCAAATTGTTGGTGCTTCTCTACACCACATGTGATGGCATTCAAAGTGGTATGAGTCCAATGAATAAACCGCAAGGTAAGTGCTAAAGGGAAAGAGAAGGTAATGGTCAGTCAAAACCTTATCCTACTAAACCTAAAAAGATAAATAAAATCCTCAACCTTACAAGAAAGAGCGTCCGGCAAAAGATGGAAAATGTCACCACTGCAAAGAGGAAGGACATTGGAAAAGGAACTGTCCTTTGTATCTAGCTGAGTTGATGAAAAAGAAGAAAACTGGAGGTCAAAATGTTGCATCCACTTCTTTAGGTATTTATACTATTGAATTATTTGCATTTCCTAAAAATTCCTGGGTGTATGACACTGGTTGTGGTACTCACATTTGTAACACAAAACAGGGACTTAGAGGAGCAAAGAAGCTGAAGCATGGTAGTCTCTACTTGTACGTGGGCAATGGTGTGCGCGCGGAAGTGGAAGCTATTGGAAGTTTTGACTTAGTTTTACCAAATGGTTTAATTATTGTTTTAGACAATTTGTCATTATCCCTTCTATTACTAGGGGTGTTGTTTCAGTTTCTCGTTTGGTTAATAAGGGTTTTACCCAATGTTTTACGGATTTCGGATTATCAGTTTCAATGAATAATATGATTTATTTTAATGCTATTACTGTTAATGGTATTTATGAAATTGATTATCTGATTCTACTTTATCAATCGTTAATTCAATATATTCTATTAGCAATAAGAGAACCAAACCTAATTTGGATTCTTCTTATCTTTGGCATTGTCATCAAACACATATAAACAAGACCGTATGAAAAGGTTGCAACATGAATGACTTTTAAAACCTACTGATAATGACCCTGTTTGATCATGCGTAACCTGTATATTCTGTAAGATGACAAGAAAACCTTTTCACATAAAACTAGAAAGTTAAAGATGTATACTTGGATCTAATTTCATACTGATTTTTTGTGGTTCCTTAGACAAGTGTCAAAGAAGGTGCTAGTTACTTCAATACCTGTTACTGATGATTTACAGTGCATTATGTTATGTTTATTTACTTAAGCATAAAAATAAAGATCTTTGAAACATTAATGTATTCAAGAATGAAGTTAAAAATCAACTCTGGAAAGACTATTAAGGCCATACGATCAAATTCGTGTGATGAATATATTAGTCAAGAATTTAAAAAGACAAACTAAAGGCTATGGAATTGTTTCAACTGCTTCACCACCTTCCACGCCACAACATAATGGTGTGTCAATAGCGTAATCGTACCTTTGTTTAAATATTGTTTCGAATCAATGATGATCTTACAAATATGCCGTTTATCCTTTTGGGATTATGCGCTAGATCTGCTGCACGCATTCTCATATGGTTCCAACCAGAAGGTAGACAAGATTCCGTATGAAACTATGCATGGACAAGTTCCGTAACTTGTCTTACTTAAAGGCAAGGGATGTGAACACTGTGAAACATCACACTAGCATGATAAACTTTAACAAAGTATCGTTAAGGTGTATCATCGTAAGATACCCAAAAGGAAACCAAAGGTTACGATTACTACTACCCACCTGAAAGCAAAATATTGTTGAGAGGAATGCAATTTCTTGAAAGGATTTTCATACTTCCAAAAAGAGAGTGGGGGAAATGTAGAAATTAGATGAGAAGATATTTACCTTCTGTGAAAACTACTAGCGAACATCCTATTGAGAGAAAGAAAGTCTGCCCCGAATTGTCTCTCAAAAGAGATGTATGTTCCCGTTCGTAATCTGTAAGGACACATAAAGCTCCTGATCGATTGTGTCTAAATGTAGAGATCGATCCAGATCGACTATCCTTAAATGTTAAAGTTGAAGAGCACAGTTTAGGGGATCTTAATGAACCTGCTAATTATAAAGAAACTTTATCGGACCCTGAATTCGAAAAAGTGGCTTGTTTGCTATGAACGATGAAAGCAATCCATGAATGAAAAATAAAGTCTGAAACTTAGTGCCTTCCACCAAATGCGAAAAGATGTTAAAGTAAGAGATCTACAAGAAGAAGGACAGATATGGAATGGCCAGGTATACATTTATAATCAGCTCACTTGTTGCAAGGGTTTTCACTCAAACTTATTGAGTTGACTATGAGGAAACATTTTTTCAACAGTTGCCGACATAGAGCTATAGAATTCTCATAGCTAAAGCGCGTACTATGACTATGATATTTGGCAAATGGACGTTAAAACCGCGTTTCTTAAATTGGTTTTTCTTAGAAGAATAAATCTAATACAGGAACAACCTGATGGATTTATTGATCCTTAATCATCCAGTAAAGTAAGTAACTTCAAAGATCAATTTATTAGACTTAAGCAAGCATCTAGATCTGGAATTAGAGATTTGATGAGGAAAATCAAAAATTGTTTTCATCAAATCTGATGAGCCATCTTCAATCAAAAGGCTAGTTGGAGTAATGTTATTTTCCTAATATATATGTTGAATGGACCAATATTAATGGAAATCATATACCAAGTCTTCAAGAACTTTAAGGACTATCTTGTAAGTGTTTTTCTATGAAAGATTTAGAGAAGTGGCGTTTATTCTTGGAATAAAAATCTATAAAGATAGATCAAGGCGGTTGATTAGATTAAGTCAAAATGCTTATCTTGACAAAATCCTTAAGAAATATAGAATGGATAATTCAAAACGTGGTTCCATTCCAATGCAAGTTGATCTTCATTTAAATAGATCTTAATGTGCTACAACATCTGCAGAGATGAAGCGTTGCAAAATGTTCCTTATGCATTCGCTTGTAGATCTATTAAAGATGCTGTGAGTCACAAGACCTGATGTGGCGTTCACGCAAAACATCACAAGCCGATTTCAACAGAATCCTGGTGAAGCTCACTAGACTGCTGTGAAAAATATTCTTAAGTATTTAAGAAATTACAAAAGACACGTTTTGGTTGATGGTGGTAATCCTGAAGCAAACTGCAAGTTAAATGTTATTGTGATGCTGGATTCGAGACCGATAGAGATGACACGAAATCTCAAACTAGGTATGTCTTCGTTTTGAATGGGGGCGTAGTTGTATGGAAAAGCTCCAAACAAAGTACTACTGCACAACATGCCACAGAAGCGTTGAAAATATATGCTGCATCTAAATGATGCAAAAGAAGCTGTTGGAAAAGGAAGTTTATTGATGAACTAGGCGTATTCCTTCAATGACTATCCAAAAAGATTAATTAGACAATTCTGCTGCAATTATCATAGCCAAAGAATCAGGAATTCAGAAAGGCGCCAGACACTTTCAAAGAAAATATCATTATGTTCGTGAGTGCATTAAAACTGGCGAAATTGATATTGTTAAAGTCATACAGATTAAAATCTAGCTGATCCTATTACGAAAGCCATAGCCGGACCTAAGCTTACTCGACAAACAGAAGCATGGGTCCTTCGTCCTGCAATAAGTATCATGGTAATTATGAATTTAGTATCCTATAAATTAATTGTCAAACAATGTAATATTATGAATTGAAGAATTTGATATATTCGTTTTCATTATAATTATTGGTCCAAATTTTCCATGTTTAATCAATTGAATAAAATGTTATTCCTAAATAGTCTATGTGATCAATTATATGGAATATAATTGAATAACACATATTTTGAGTGATGGTTATATTCGTATAATAATCAAAGAACGTTTTCTCCCATCTTACACGATAATTCAATAGATTTGCATGTCGGACTTCTTCAACGCAAGTCACTCACTTTCAGGATCGTCCGTCATCAAGTGAAACTTGTAAATAAATTACGTTACTAAATCCTTAGACTTGAGATGCAAGTTAGTTTTATGTATGTGGATGGTACTTTTTTATATACTTCTAAAACTACCCGTAACAAGGTAGCCATAAAGACTATATTCATAAGTATTCTAAAATATATGATAAGATACTTGTAGGCAAGAGAGAATTTGTTCAATTATCAACTAGATTGAAAAAATAATGCTACGGGCCCCCTCGCTTATTTAATCATATTGTGTCCTGGCCAACCAATGGGTAATCTGGATTTGTCCCGATTAGATTGGTAATCTTGATTTAATTATGAAACACGAAAAACAAAATTGTTTAAAAAGAATGACTATGATCCATATGTATTTTAACATGGCATTTGAGAAATAAAGGGATTGTAAATGAATAATCATTTAAATGTATTTTGGGAAACTACACTCGAGAGTATCCGGGAGCATTGATGTGTTGCTAGACGCTAACCAATGTTATTATATAACAACCCAAGAATTTTCATCAACCTATTTTACTATTATCACAATTATACGGGGAAATTTTTCGCTTTATTACATTACTTGTATTGTCAATATCTCAGTATGTCATGTAACTTGCATAACTAAAGTAGACGAGCTCACGCAACCTATCTATGGCAATCATGTCTTCATATATGTCAAGCAAACATCATAACATGTCAAGTCAATATCATCATAATCATTTTACAAGGTACATTATTCCTATAATGTACTATTCGCAACATTATAATCAAAACGTGCTTTTATTATTTTTTATTAGAACCATTATCTATACTCTAAACCCTAATACATGAAGTATAATATCTAAAGTTGAATGCACAACTACTAAGCATATGTACAAGCAATATAAGATCTCATTTGAAATATAAAATCCCTTCAACTCAAAGTACAAATCTTTCAAAGCTCAATGTACAAGTCATTAAGCATGATCTCTAAAATAGCCGTTTTACCTCCGTTTTCATTCTAATTTTCATCACCATACTTTTGTACAGCTAGCTACACTCAATTATGACAATGTAAAACCACTACATATTCTATTTATAATCTTCATACATTTTTTACACTGCAAAAACCTAATTCAAAACCCCTAAACCCTAAAAACCGAGCTATTTCTTAAACATGACTCGTTTCTTCATTTGTTATCCAAATTTAAACCTAAAAAAAATACTTAAATAAGTTATAATAACATAAATACCAACATTCTAAATCAAATCCATTATCAATTCATCATTTTACTTGAATATATACAAGAAACGAAACCAGAAAACCCTAAGTTATGCTCCTAATTGGTGATTTGACCCGTTTACATCTAATTTAGTCCCATTTTAAACCTGATCCACCTGTCAATTATTGTTATTAATCCTTAATACAATCCTTAAAAACATTAATCAATCATTATTGATCAAATGTGCACAAAAACCAAGCTTGAAAACCCTAATTAAGCACTAATGAACCCAAAACCAAGTTTCTTTCATTTTAACCCATTCTAAAGTTCTATATTGCAAACAAGCACCTCAATGACTAAGCTACTTCATCCCTAAGCTGCTTACAAGCACCTCATACAAATATCTAATGCATACTTGGTCTTAAAATGAACCACATCATCTCTTTTCCTTCTATATTAGCCGCGGCATCAAAGAGCCAAAACACCTCACCAAAGCTACTTCCTAGCTTCTACAACTCATACAATAGCTTCTCCACATCCCTACCTAGCTTTTACACATGTCCCATATCAGATCCTAAGGCTTCTTTAACCTCCTTGATCTCAAACTAGTATAAATAGGACCATACATGCTTCATTTTTCTTCATCCCCCACTTCCACCTCTATAACCCTTATAGGCAGTCAATACATATTGCCCGTTATTAAATTATAAAAAATTTTTATAATAAAATTATTATTAAAAAAAAAAATGAGCCTATAATCATTTAAATAATTCAAAGAAGTGAAGCCCTGAACTATTGAAGCCCCAGAGTAAAGATACAAGGCGTACGAGTGGAAATACTACCCGAAATGACCCGTTTCCATCATTTTTGCTCCTTGAAGCTAAAACCCAAGTTTTGAATGTTCTAATTCTGCTACTACACCCTTATAATGTTCATATGATCATAAATATACTCTTGTTAAAGTTTCATAACTCAATTCATGCTCATTTTCCATTTTGATCCAAAACCGTACACCCGAAACCCTAATTTCGCAGATTTTCTTAAACTTAATGTTGATAGAAGGTTAAATATTGTTATAATCATCCTAAGCATGCATAAATAATGTTTAAAAATAACCACTTTATTGATTAATGAAGGAATTTGAACATAAAACCCGCGCGTTTACATTTTGAAACCCTAAATTGACCCGTTTTACTTACTAGCTTAACGAATCTTATTTTTAAACTTTGTGTTGCGATAGAATAATCATAATTTGTAGTTATTAAAACTTATAAATGTCTAATAAAATGTTAAAAATAAGCTTGCATGGCATATTTTGGACAGGTTTTTGGTAATTATAATCATGCAAGTGTATATATCGTAACTTCTAAAACTTATAACTAGAAAGGGTGAATAAGTCATTTTATCAAGTTATAACTATAGGGTAATATTAAAGCCACTGTTTTAAAGTACAAGGTTTACTTGTATATCTTTAAACTTCAGGACCAAAGTCATAAAAATGAAACCCTAGGGGTCTACTTGCAAATTTCCGAACCTCAGGGTCTAAAATGTAACATTTTGAAAAGTATAAAAAAAAAAACCAACCCAAAAAATTTTCCCCCAAAAAAACATTATCCTGACATAACATTAATTAACGCTTCTCGTGCTTAACAATTTTCATATATTGATTAAAACGCCTAAAACCGATATATCAAAATCACAAATACTAAGGAGCATCATATTAATGAGTGTTTCATCTTGGTATTAAACGATCAGACTGAGTGTAGGTTTATGATTAAAGTGACCTAGCTCCTCAAACTTTACTGAATGACTTCTGAATTATGATGGCTCCGAACGTGATACAATAATTTCCAAACCATCAATCAATACCTCATAACTTCTAAAACTAAAGTTTAAGAGTACATTCTTCTTAAACTCAACCAATTTTATCTAGGTTTCGTGACGTGGCAGTTTACTATCATTTAACTAAATCAACCTTCCACGGTAAGATGTGTTTATATTATAACAATGTGATTACTTTTCAAAGACTTAGTGAAGTTCATAACCTCGCCTTTACTTATTTTACATGTTTTATAAACCCGCAAGGGGGATACATGCTTGTTTACAAACTCTTTTACATACTCGTTTATCTTATAACAATGTGATTACTTTTCAAAGACTTAATGAGTTCATAACCTCACATTTCAATACTTTATAAACCTGTAATACCTGCTATAAACCATGAATGCAAGTGTTTTTCCAACTGTATGCTATCCAGATATATTATTGCCTAAGTAGCTTCCAGTGCCATTATTTCCATATCATGAATCATTAATTACTTGCATTGCGAGTGAACGCGAATATTGTGGATAGATCTATTGGGGGTGACGGCTCCCGTTTGTATACCCATGCTTGGGGTAGCCAAACGCACTATATTTGTCCTAATAGGTAACCTTGGCAAGTTACCTTTTCCACGGGGACATCTGTCCCTAACCAATATCACTACGGTGATTTCCCTGTTAATGTATTGATGTCATGAGCTTAGCTGCAATAATAATGTTACCCTGATTTTCCATGATAATTGTATTCGTTGCAATTATTACCATTATAGTGACTTGCATTCAACCATATGATAATATTCAACTGTTTTCCCATGATAATAATGTTCTCCATGATAATTATCCCAGTAATGCCAATATTTCCATATAATAACCTGTATTCAATTATTACATTTCAAACATATGAATTTCACTCAACCTTTGTGTTGACCCTTTTTAGCATGTTTATCTCAGGTTATTGAGCAATATACAGCACGGAGTGGCATGGACATGAAGATGGCTAAAACTTGTTATCATTCACATTTTATGTTTCTAGATTTTGGGACCTGCCTTTGTAAAACTCTAATTTGAAATGAATGATAACATATCTTTTGAATAAACGTCTCTTTTGGGTCGTTTTCTATGATTATGATTGTTGTATCCATGAAGTAATACCCCAGATTAGCTTCCGCTGCTATATTGTAAAAATGGGGGTGTTACAAGCTCTTAGAGCCTTAACTGCCTTGTTTGTGCAAAAGGGTTTAGTAAGTTTAACTTTTCATCTTTGAGCTTATTTACTATTCATTTGCTTATTTTAGTGCTTATTACTGCTTAATACTGCTTATTACTAATGTTTATTGCTTATCTATGCTTAATCATAGTTTAAATTGTCTTGGTTCATGTTTTCATTTAAAACTGTCTAATTAGCCTAAAAATGTGCTTATTTATAAGTGCTTATCAGCTGTAGGATTTTGCTTATTATGTCTTGTGATTGTTAGTTTATTATCTCTTTTCAAAAAAACCTTAGCTTAAAACAGTCATAAACAAGTTTAAATTGGATTTCAAATACTTAAAGGAGTGTTTGGGACAAGGGGCCAAAATGGGTCAAATTGTGTTCAAGTTGTATTTTGCATCTCAAATCAGTTTTAACTTGTCTAAATTTAGTCTAAATGATAGTTTAATTCAGATTTTTAAGTCTAAAATATCAAGTTTAAGGTTAATTGTATCCTAGGTTTGAATCTGTGGTGTTATTGTTTGAGATTTTATCTTGTTTGAGTTGAATTTGATTTGGTGCCATTTAGTGTTGTTTTCATATTTGATTTGAGTCCTTAATGCAGTAGTTATGAGTTAGAATAGCCTTGTAATTTCCATTTTGTTTTTAAGCCAAATCTATCCAAGTTTTCTAGTTGTCTTTCCAAAGTTTTAAAAAGCCAGTTATTATCAGCAAAATTAGATAAGTTAAAGTTTGAATTAAGGTATGATTTTGAGTAAATAAGCTCATTAGGCATTAAGCTTGATTTGTTTTAGCTTTTTGAGTTTTCATTTTAGCTTTTTCTAGCTGAAATTGAGGGCTTAAAGTAGCTTTTTGTCCAAATAAAACTCAGCACATACTGATCTCAATCAATATGAACTGACTTTTTCAAATCCTTTTTCTAGCTTAATTTCTAGTCCACTTTTCTTAAATTTTGTTTTAATGTGTTCTTTAGGAGATGAACTTCATCTGTTTTTAGTCTTGTTTTTCCTTTAAGTGCTTACTCAGTCTCAATTTGAGCTAAAAGTTACTCATTTTTCATTCTAAACTGTTTGTCTAAAGTTGTTTCCCTTTTAGCTTTTAAGAACTTTTCTGCTAGTTTTGTTAGTTAAAATTGAGTCATAAGTGCTTATTAGGTGTAAAAGTTTGTCTGTTATTGCTTATTTGCTTTTCACATTTGCTTATTAAGTCATTTAGTTTAGTTAAGCTTTTCTGCCATTTTAAATTAGCTGAATCCAACTTATTTTTTTAGTTTCAATAAAAAGTCTCTTAATTTAATTTGCTTATTTACATGTTGTTTTGCCTTTCAAAAAGAAAAATCAAAAAAATAAAAAGTTTCATAAAAAGAGATGGCCACAGGTTTCGAACCTATGACCTCTTCCTTCCATACCCAAAGCATTTAACACACACACTCACTACCATTAGCACCAGTAGGGCCATCTGGTATTTCTTTGCATCATTTAACTTTTAAACCCTTTTTCCCTTTTAAGCTTATCAGCCTTATTTGGCTTATTTACTGCTTATTCCGTTTAGCTTTTTTCCAGTTTTCATTGTTCTTAGAACCAACATAGTTCAAAGTACTTTTCATGAATTTTTCAGTTTTTTCCCATTTATTTTTGTATTTTTAATGAATTTTTCTTATTAAATCTGTTTTTAATTCATATAAAAAAATATAAAAGTAAAAAAAATATAATTCTTTTTTTAAAAATTTTCTTTTATTATTTAGGACTTGTAAAAATTAAATTTGCATGTGTAGGGTTAAAATTTCATGTTTTAGGTTGTAGAGTCGCGTTTTTACGTTTCCGTTCACGTTTTAAAATTCGTTATTGCTTTCGTTTTTAGTGTAGCTTGCCTTTTAATTGAAGAAAAAAAATATTGCCATATGGGGTACCACGTTAGATGCTTTCCACCCAAAAAATACTCATCTTTTTTTGTACCAATTGTTCACAATATGCGCACCCCATCTTTATCAACCTTCAATTAGTAAGAGAATATAAAGAATAACTTTAACAACCAACCAACACATATAAGAAAATGCATACATTCCAAGAAGATGGAAATAGATACATAAGAAATACATGAAAAACCAAATAGGAGATAATTACCTTCTCTAGAAGCCAATCATGAAGGTGAATTCCAATGGTATTACCCTCATTCTCGCAGGCATAAAGTATCTCATGTTACGCCGCTTTATTCAGATTTTATCATTAAAAACCGGCACACCACTCATAAATGTACCTTCCAAACACCACTAACCAAAACTATCAAAAGAGCCAAAGACACATCCAAGAACCACTATTAGAAGATGAAGAAAGTATATAATATTTGCACGACTGGGATTATATTTCTTCCCAAATGTTTGGGAAAAATCTGGAAGAAGACATATGATAAACTGACAAAAAATAAGTACAAGCGCTGTAACATTTATATACTTTGTTACAAGTAATAAAATAAACAAGCATCACAATGTTTGTATCAAGCACATCAGAACAAACACATAAGAAAATCTATGAGACGACGCAAAACTAACGTATGCAAAACTAATGGAACCCTTATACAAAGCTACTGCATAAATGATTTAAAATCAACAGCTCACTATGTATATCAGACATCTAAACTAAAACTAAAAAATTAATGGAACCTGATTCAGCTACTGAATCATTAGTTTTTTAATAAAACTGCATCACATACTTTGAGATAGTAATTTGCTATAGACATCCATGTGATTTAAACTCAATACCGCCTAGAGGTTGTATTGGTAACTACTAACCAACTAAGCAAAAGCAGTGACAATGTGCAATCACTCATCCCTCACTAACTCACAATATTCCAAACTCGTAAACCTAACAATGGCATAAGATAATACAAATATTAATAGACACCACATATGCAACAAAAACTGGAAGTCAAATGAGCACATACGAAACAAAAGCGCGTTTGATAAAGAGACATGCTAACCGAAATAGATCCCTGAAACAAAAAATATTGATTTATTTACGTTTTAGATATTGGTCATCTAGTTATTGCAGCTTGATGTCTGCAATAATAAGTTTCTAGATGGATAATTGTATCTTATGATTTGCTATCCCACTCATAGATATAATTATTACAACTAGTTTCAAAACATTATTTGTCTGTTCATAGTTATTCAATATAACACAATTAGTTTCAAAACTCACATCCAAACACCCTCATGTAAAAGACTTGAACACCACCTTCCTAGTATGTAACAGATTGACGTCACAATCTAGATAAAGGAGCCTTACCTTATGCCATAGTAGACACATTACCCGACAACCAGCTAGCGATTACATTTTACATTGTCTTTATATGCCTTCTCAACCTTTTCGAACCCAAATCGAAATCATAACCCCGCCATACTAGATCTTGCTCGCTAGACAATCAACACATACCTATTAATATACAAGTGGTTTTGAGTATTTAACGAGCAGGAACTTTAGTCCAATACAATTGACAAATATTATGGACATATAAAGAAAAAAAGAAAGCGTTAGAAATTTCATACTTACAAAACTTTTTGCCACTTTGAATAGGTTTATTCTCGAAATTTGTGGTGTCTATAAAAAATCACCGTCTTCTTCTTCATCATTAGACGTTGTTCAAATACATCATAAAGTGAACCAACAACATCTACTCTCTCTCTCTCGCTGCTGCGTCCAGAGTAAACCTAAGTCACTCGAGCTATGACGTACTCTCTTAAACTACCCATTATTGACCACATTACCTCTTGGACCAAAATCCATAGGATTTGTGAACCAATCGTTGTGAACTCTATCAGAGTTACTTAACATAAACAAAATATAAGATATACTATCGATATTTCTGTCACAAACAAACAGCTACTGCATCAACATTTCTAATCTCCTGCATCATACATACACCTGCACATAGAAACGTTTTCCACTGAAAATTGACCATAACAATTAAAGCATAATAGTTGATGCATCACAGTGTAAAATCACCGCATCACAGTTATAAAAATATCACATATACAATTTAACAAACACCTTGTGTGCAACATTCCTAAACACGTTTTGTATCTACTTTTTTAATAATGTTTTCTACATAATCAATTTTTTAAATCAATTAATACACCAACAATCATAAAAAAATACATTCGCATTAAAATAAATAGATTAAAAAAACTATAAAAACAAAAAAATTAAAAACTTACTATCATTATTCATTGATGTTGCACTAGTTGTCGATGTTGAACAATCGTTATTGGTTGATGATGAACACTTGTTATTGGTTGATGTTGAACACTCAATCGACTTGGCAAAATCAAGGTGGAGAATATTATAGATCATGGTGGAGAACGGTGAAGATCAAGGAGGAGATCACAGTGCAAATCAAGGGGCGGATCATAGTGGAGAATGGTGGATTAACAATGGTGTTATCGATTGGGTTAATCACGGTGGAGAAAAAGGTAAAAACACATATTCGTGTTATCAATAGTCGGGGAAGAAAAGAACAAAGGCTGAAATAATAGTAAAAATATAAAATAAAACTTTATATAACCTAAAGCGTGGTGCAAAACGCGAAATACCCCTACAGCTTTTAATAAAAGAGGGGGTGAAAGAGAAGGCACTACGTACGTAATCTGGAGGCTTCCAAGACTTTTACTACTTAAGACCGCCTTCTCAAAATATCCCATCTAATATATATAACTATACCTAGTAAAATAAATATATATATAAAAATACAACGTGATATATAAATAACTATATAGGTAATCATATATATATAATAGATATATATGCATATAAATAGTATATATATATATACATATATATAGTTAAGATCAAATCAATTTCGCCATCAGCGACGCACCTTCTCATTACATTGTCCGGACATAATCTAAATGCGTACGGTTCGTCCCAAAAATAATTCTTCACTTGGGAGAAGAACCGTTTTTTCTTTTTCGGTGTCCATTCGGGCGGTACCACTTTTCCAACAATGTAGTTAACATAATCCGCATACCATGGCTCTTCGTCATTTAGCTTGGTTTTCAATATCATCAAATGCTCATCAAGAAATTCAAACTCAAACTCTTCCCATCATCCCTTGTGTGACACCCGTGATTTGGGTAGGTTAGTTTTACCTTTAGATATGGCTATGTGTTCATTGTATGTGATTAAGTGGTGTGCTATGTGATTATTATGTGTGCTAAGTGGTTTAAGTATGTGATGATATCATTTTGAGGTATATGGGCATCTCATTATGAGTGTGTTTATGTTTGGTGATGAGTATTCCATTTGTTCACATTTAGTGATAATAGAAAGGAATGGCGTATTGAATGCAATGCTACATCAATATTTGGATTATTGTAGATTAAGCGTTTAAGAAAAATGTGTCATATTGAAGGAGAGTTAAGTGAGTGAAATATGGATGTTTGTGGTAAACTTTCCATAAATAGAAAGTGAAATGTGAAATAAAAAGTTATTTTTAGAAAGTCTAGTAGGTGGCGTTTATGTAAAAAGGTTTACCCAAATTAGCTTAGGTTTTTTTATGAAAATTTAAGGTAATGAAGGTAATTAGTTAATTATTAATAAAATAAAATAAAAATATATAATATATTTACATAAGGGGGGCCGATCGGTTTTGGGTTTTCATGGGATTAGGAAGTTTTATTTGTTTTGTCAAATTGTATTTAAGAAAGGATAAGGATGCTTTAGGTTTAAATACCATTAAACCTAGTCATTCCCTTCCCCTTCCCCTCTTTTGGTTGTTCATATGCAGCCCCAAAACCCTAAGGAAGTTAATTTTCATGATTGATCTAAGAAACTGCAAGAACTTGTTGTTTAGGTGCTAGTATTCAAGGTAAGTGCATTTATCCTAGTTAGATTTATGTATTCATGTAACATAATCATTAATGGATCATTAGGGTTTTAAAAATATGTAATTAATGATGTAATTAATGGGTTTAAAACATTCAAAATCATTTTTAGGGTTTAATTAGGGTTTAGATGTGAGTGATTAGGGTTTATCATGTTAAATTCGTAATTGGAATCTGATCAGAATTTTAGGTCACCTTGCGGGAGTCATAACTCGGTCATACGGATAGGTTTTATTAATTTTCTTGAGCCTAAAATTAACAACAAAGAGTCTACTTTCCAACCCTGTTAGTTTTATGAATTAAAAGTCAGTGGAAGTCAGTCAAATAATTTTTACAAGATTTGTTGTCAAAACTGTGATTTCGGGACAGATTTGGGTCTGGTTTCAGGATGTTAAACCCCTACTTAAAATTCGAATTAAGCTTAGCCCTTCTACATTAGTTAAGTTCCATATGTCTATTGATAATCTCGTGAAAATTGGCCTCTGAAAGCATGTCTAGGTATGGTAGTTAGAGTGATATATTTTGGTGTGCAATCAGATCCGAATTAGGATAGTTTTAAACATTGATTTTATTTGAAGTAGTTACACATTTAAGTAATACTTGGGAATCACAAGGTAGTTAATATACTCATAAATGAACGTGGGTGATTTTTGGTATAAATTATGAAGGTCATTAAGTAAGGGTTTTGAGTACGTAAAGAGACATTAAAATTCTGTAATTCTGATTTAATTATAAGTAGCTAGTGTAAAGTGTTAATGAGATGGTTAAGGTTAGGCATGGTGTTGGAGTGACCCATGATGGTTAACTAAACCTTTAGACATCCATTATATGTGTGTTACATGGACTAGGCCTTTTAGCTTGGTCGCGTGTAACCGTGTTTATTTATTTGTATAGTTGCGTGTTGAGATTTGGAAACTGCGTTTGAGCATTCAAGTGAGTTTCATAGTCCCTCTTTTTACATTGCTTTTAAAATTAGGATAAAAATGATGCTTGTGGTTTAAAAAGGGTTTTGATTGTTGTGATTATGTGGTTAATTATGTATGGACAATGTGTGACTGTTGTATGACTTTATGTTACATGATGATTGTGGTATTACTTGCATGTACTATGTTTGACATGTCAAGTGTTAGTGATTTGGGATCGGATGAGTATGCCTAATCAATGATAGTGATTTAGGATCGGATGAGTATGCCTACTCAATGCTAGTATTGGTCCAGGCCTAAGTATAAGTTCCAGCTGGTAGACTTTTAGGAGCGTAAGTAGCTATTTGGGATTGGATGGGTACGCCTACCCAGTATGTGGTTTGTTGGTTTGAATATGATGATGTGGGTTGCATGATAGCATAAGTTCTTGATAGTTCATAATTGTCCTACATTGTTTTTTTTAATAATCACAGTAATTGATTTAAAGATTATATTGTGTGTCTTAAACTTATGACTCTCACCAACCGTTGTGTTAACGTTTTAAGCATCATTTTTAGGTGAGCATCATGAGGATGTTAAGACTAAGAGAAATAGATAGAGAGACCATAGGCTGCATGTTGAGTTGAACCTCCTAGTTTGTGTTTTGCATTGATTGGATTATTGAATATTTTGGTATGAATTGTTTAGATGGATTTTGAAGTTTTGAAATGTCTTAATATTGGTGAGAACCCCCTTTTCTTCAATATAAGACACGTTTGGTTTTATTGTGTTGTTTTGGGTATTTTTATGACACTTTTTGTCTATGCTTTGTTCATTTAATGCATTTTAGTTCCTCTATATAGACGCCATTGTGTTGTAAGGATATCTATTCTCGTCACGCCTCGTATTTTTGCCTTAGCGGGGTGTGACAGATTGGTATCAGAGCCAATGGTTATAGAGAATTAGGTGGTTGAGCCTAGACTATAACCTAGGGGTCCTTCATGTAGATGCATTTAGGGCTTAAGTGTTTAATGCTATAACTGCTATGCTTCCCCTCTATTTTTGCATAGCTTATATATCTCGTATTTTGCAAAGTTGTCATTTTAGTTATTTTGCCTACCATTATCTGATACGATATGTATTACTTTTTGAGTATTTTAGCTATGTTTTTCCCCCACCCGTAAGAAGTCTCACTGGGGAACCGTTTTCCCAACTGGACTTAAGTATATGAGGAGCCTCTTGTGGAACCAAAGGAGATAAAGTAGTTGATCGCTTGTTGGCATGGTCGTCGTAGGGTGGACCATAGAGTCGGTCGTGACTCTTGCTAAGAGTAAAGTCATAAACCCAATGCGAGGCTCAACATAGGGTTTATTCCGTCATTTACCTAGCACGTGTTATTTGATAATTCTTTCGAATATCTGGTTATTTGGAGGCGCTGTGAGACTTTCATTCCTTTTATCTTCATTTTTGTCTTTAGCTTC
Organism: Tanacetum coccineum; assembly: GCA_026074375.1. Taxonomy (NCBI): domain Eukaryota; kingdom Viridiplantae; phylum Streptophyta; class Magnoliopsida; order Asterales; family Asteraceae; genus Tanacetum; species Tanacetum coccineum. The sequence continues at coordinate 13,224 of BQNB010049528.1, read as the reverse complement.
ATATAAGTAAGTCGTTATTAGTTTTGGAGCATCCTTTTATGTGTTATGTGGTAGTGATTTAAGATGTGCAATGTGGTTTATGTGCTTATATGTGAGTGATCATTGAGATGTGTAGTCTTGGAAGTAAGTACAGTGTGAAGGAGGGGTGGCAATTTATAATTTATGGCGGCCGACATAATTCTAAAGCCATCACTAGTAGGATTGTGACCATGATTGCCTTGATTGATGTTTGTTTGTTACTTGGTTAGATGTGTGGTGTTGTGGTAATGTTTGCAATCCTGATAAGGATGGTTATATGGTTAGGGAATTATTCTCTTAACCTAATATGCGGATGTGTTATGATAGTTGTGTAGATAGTAAGTTTTTCTTCTATCTAACGTTTGCGGATACATATTAGTACTACTATTACTATTATCGAGGTTGTTCGTTTGCTCGATTATTCGTTCGGATTCCTAACTTAAGTGTTAGAATCCTTCATCGTACTTTTTTTGTAAGGAGGCTCTATTTCTATTCCGACGTCTTCTTAAGTATATGGTTGTTCGAATCTGCTTCTTTTGGTTATTAGTACATTTCACTGGTTTTCCTGTAAGTTGACTTCTCATAAGAATATCGAAATTTTTCCTTTTAAGCACTATTTGTTCGTGACAATTTAGTACGGATATTTACTCCCTTGGTTGCATATCTCTTGGTTTTCGTAACCCGTTGGCGACGTGTTAGTATCGATGCTTTTAGGTTTGATTCTGTGACGTTTATTTCAGATAAGACCTTAGTTTTCTTTTGGATCTGTAACGTCTTGCAAAGTTTATCTTGTTCGAGTTCGCTTTGATTTTAGTCTGAGTATATGGTTTTTTGGTATTTTTCTTTTCATTTTTTAAACAACAGAATGTTGGTTCTCTTAGAGTCTGTACCGTGTTTAAAATCCCTTTTGTATTGCTGCGGAGTCTTTGTTTGAGTAACATATTGTTAATTGATGTCGAATTATAAAAAAAACCTGTTTGAGAATATCTTGGTGGATTGTTTGCGAAACTGTGTTTAAAATAATTATTGTGAATAAAATGTGTTTAAAATGATCGTTGTGAATAGAACATGTTTAAGTGGCCTATACAATTAAGTTATGAAAATTGTCGTGTGGTTATTAAATTCTAAATTTTATTATGAAAAGTAGGTTTAAAATGATTCATGGTAGTAAGATGCGATACACCATTAGATAACTATCTCTAGATTTTTATAACAACCATGATTAAAATGAATTTTACAAAGATTAGACTTCAGACATTTTTTAAAATGATTTTTATATTTAAAACGACTTTCTTTATTTTAAATTTATTTTTTTTATAAAACATTATTTAATTGGTTCTTTCGAGTAAAGTCGATGGTTGGTATAAGAATTTTGTCTTTCGTATTTATAAGTTCTGGTGCGTAATGATTTTCGTTATGTGTTTCTTTTGTCGTGGTACGCCTGTTGATTTTTTTTCGTTTACGTTTTCACTCGATACATATATGTATCCTTTCTTTCAAAGGATTCTTATGTCATTTGATCCATGTCTATTTTTATATGTGGAATCCCCCATATATATTCTAGTCGTGATTCGATATTCATTCGTTATCCTATTCGATAGTTCGTAATCCTTAGAATTTGTTGATACCATCGAGTCGTAGAGGCTTTGGTGTGATTGTAAGAATGGGTTGATTGTCCAAGAATAAGGTCGTGATAGTATGTCATGAAAATGTGGTTAGGATATCGTTGGAAGGTGATAAGATACTTCGAGATTCAAGGTGAACGTACTCAAGGAGTCGCGAAAACCTTATTGAACACGAAGGTAGATGAACCAAAAGTGAGTGATACTTCCGTCGCATGAGATTTTTTTGATATGTTCTGAAAGACTTGTTGATGACCACCGCAATGACAAGTTGAGTTCCGCATAGATTTAGTTCCTAGAGCGACGCCAGTCGCGAAGTCTCTATATCGTCTAACACCCTCGGAAATGCAAGAATTATCTGAACAATTTCAAGAGTTGCAAGACAAAGGTTTTATACGACCTAGTCATTTTCTATAGGGAGCACCAGTGTCGTTTGTTAAGAAGAGAAGCATGGAGTTCATTTGAAGTTAGTGTTGGAATTACTGAGGAAGGAGAAGTTGTATGCCAAGTTTTCTAAGTGTGAGTTTTGGTTGGAAGAAGTGCATTTTCTTGGTCATGTGGTCAACCATAACGTAATCACGTGGACCTAAGTAAGAGTGAGGCAGTGAAGAATTAGGAAGTACCTAAGACAGCATCCGAGATATGATTTTTCTTAGGATTGGCAGGTTACCTACCTACGTTTCATCGTAAACTTTTCTAAGATTGTTAAACCCAGTACTTCCCTAACTGAGAGGAATCAGAAGTATGAGTGGGGCGCAGAACGAGAAGAGGTTTTCTAGACTTTGAAGAATGATTTGTGTGACGCTTCGATAAATCGAATATAGTGGTTGATGCGTTGAGTAGAAAGGGAGAGTGAAACTAAAACGAGTAAGAGAATGTCCTGACTATTAGTCAGGTGTTTAGGACCAAGATATTGGTACTTTCAAGTGATAAGATGCCCAAGGTAGAGAACGCGCCAGCAGAAATGATGCGTGACATAGACCAACAAATGGAAAAGAGGGCAGATGATGGTTAGTACTTTATGGATTAAATTGTATAGTGAGTATGAGTATGAAATTTGCTACCATCCAGGTAAGGCAAATGTGGTGACTGATGCGTTAAGTAGGAAGGAATGAGGTGAAAAACTGTAGTGTTCGAGCGATGCTAATAAACCATTCATTATGGGTCGTTTTATGAAATTATTAATTAAAACTTAAAATAAGTTTATTTATTTATTAGAGTCATTTTAGACTAGTTTTGACTTTTTGTCGTGCCGGTACGCGTTTTGAGCAGTTTTTAGCTGTGCACGAGAAGGTTTCCCGGAAAGTGATTATATGCGACCGTAGTCGTTTAGAAAATAGAAACTTAGCTCAAAAGCGAGTAGATAATAATAATAATATTCGATATTTGACAGTCGATTAAACCGTAACTGTTTAGCGTAAATAGGTCAACAAAAGTCAACCGTGAGTTTTCTTGTAGAAATTTGAATAGATAGAAATATGTAGATATATATAGTCATAGTATTTTGGGATACTATAACCTAGAAAAATCTCTGGTTATCACACTTCACCTTTAGACCCTTGTGAATATTCGATTCGAACCTACCCAAACTATTCCCTTAGAGAACGATCAATCTCCCGAGTCTTGCCTGTACTACACTACAACGATTAGGTACATTGCCTAGGAGGATTTTAAAACTTCGGTTTGCAATCATCGCACATCAAGTTTTTGGCACCGCTGCCGAGGAATAGTCTAGGTTTCAGATTCTTTTTAGCTTATGTCTACTCACTAGATTCCTATCAAGTGAGATTTTATTTTCTTGTCAATTAGCTTTCTCGTAGTCCATATTTTTCTTTGTGTTAATTATTTTGTAATTTCCAATTTATTATTCCACTCTTCGACATGGAGAGAGCGAACAAGCCAGACACTAAAAGTCAACGATTGAAATAGTCATTCAAAAATTCGAAAATTCTCGGATGTTACACGATTTACCTCGTGGTTTTGGTAGACGCTGCAGAAAGTGTTAGAGACGCGATTGGATTTGAGTACTGCTTAGCATCCTCAAGTGGATGGACAAAGTGAACATATGATTCGGACTTTGGAGGATATAATGAGGGCATGTGTTATCGATTTTGGTGGTAGTTATAAATTGAGCATTCGGTGTGCTCCGTTTGAAGCTTTGTATGGTAGGAAATGTAGATCGACTGTTCTATGGACAGAGATTGGAAGGGCGTAGTTTGTTTTGGAAAGAAGGGTAAGTTAGCACTGAGATATGTAGGACCGTTTGAGATCCTTGAAAGGATTGGCCTTGTAGCGTATAGTTTGAGGTTACCTTGGGAGTTGAATAGCGTGCATAACACTTTTCATGTGTCAAACCTAAATAAGTGTTTGGCGGATGCTAGCCTGCATGTGCCATTGGATGAGATTAAGGTTGACAAAACTCTTTGTTTTGTTGAGGAACCTGTAGAGATTATGGATCGTGAAATTAAGAGTTTAAAACATAGTAAGATATCACTTATGAAGGTTTGTTGGAATTCAAAGCGTGGTCCCGAGTTCACTTGGAAGCGCGACGATTATATGAAGTCTAAGTATCATCAGTTGTTTGTTGATCGTGCTGATGAATTGGCTAGTTAAATCTCGGGACGAGATTTCCTAAAGGAGGAGATACTGTGACACCCGTGATTTGGGCAGGTTAGTTTTACCTTTAGATATGGCTATGTGCTCATTGTATGTGATTAAGTGGTGTGCTATGTGATTATTATGTGTGCTAAGTGGTTTAAGTATGTGATGATATCATTTGGAGGTGTATGGGCATCTCATTATGAGTGTGTTTGTGTTTGGTGATGGGTATTCCATTTGTTCACGTTTAGTGATAATGGAAATGAATGACGTATTGCATACAATGCTGCGTCAATATTTAGATTATTGTGGATTAAGCATTTAAGGAAAATGTGTCATATTGAAGGAGAGTTAAGTGAGTGAAATATGGATGTTTGTGGTAAACTTTCTAAAAGTAGAAAGTGAATTGTGAAATGAAAGTTATATTTAGAAAGTAGTTTTTAAGCAAAATGGTTTACCAAATTAGATTAGGTTTTTATAAAAACTTAAGGTATTAAAGGTAATTAATTTACTAATAAAAAATAAATTTTTTTATACATACATAATAAATACGAATTTTAGAGGAAAGAAAGAAAAAAAATGTGTTTTAGATAAATACAAGTTTAGTTAGATTAGGATTCTATTTAATTAGTTTATTAAGAAAACCCTAGCCATGTTTTGTTCCCCCTTCCCCCTTGTGCCATCATTTTCCCCCTCCCCAAAACCCTAAGGAGTTGCATTTTGCTAGTGATCCAAGAGCATTCAAGAGTTGTGATTTAGGTGCTAAGAATCAAGGTATGTATGATTAATCCTAGTTAATTAATGTATTCATGTAACCTAGATCTAGGGTTTTAATTAAAATACAGAATGTTTATGATATATTATGATTGTAGTATGCTTAGGATTGAATTAGATGCGTATGCATGCTTGTGGTTTGGTTAGATTTGCGTTAAAACTGGATTTAGGGATGAGCAGAATTTTGGGTCGTGTTCAACGACTATTATCTTGGTGATAAAAACGAATATTGATATGTTTCTTGAGTCTATGAATAAGCCAAAAGAGTCTACTTTCTAGAAAATCCGGCCTCAAAGGTTTTTAAGGTCGGGAAGTCATTCAAATAACTTTTATACTAAAGGTTATTAAAATAGTAAATACGGGTCAAAATTATGTCATGTTTGGGAGAGTAAAACCTATACTTAAAAATAGAATTAAGCTTAGCCCTTCTACAGTAGTTAAGTTTCATATGTCTATTGATAATACCGTGAAAATTAGCCTCTGAAATCATGTCTAAATATGGTAGTTAGATTGATATATTTTGGTATACAATCAGATCCGAATTAGGATAGTTTTGAAGTTTGATTTTATTTGAAGTAGTTACACATGTAAGTAATACTTGGGAATCACAAGGTAGTTAATATACTCATAAATTAACATGGGTGATTTTTGGTATAAATTATGAAGGTCATTAAGTAAGGGTTTTGAGTACGTAAAGAGACACTAAAATTCTATAATTCTGATTTAATTATAAGTATCTAGTGTAAAGTGTTAATGAGATGGTTAAGGTTGGGCATGGTGTCGGGGTCACCCATGATGGTTAACTAAACCCTTAGACATCCATCATATGTGTGTTACATGGACTAGAGCTTTTACCTTGGTCGCGTGTAGCCGTGTTTATTTATTTGTATAGTTGCGTGTTGAGATTTGGAAGCTGCGTTTGAGCATTCAGGTGAGTTTCATAGTCCCTCTTTTTACATTGCTTTTAAAATTAGGATGGAAATGATGCTTGTGGTTTAAAAAGGGTTTTGATTGCTGTGATTATGTGGTTAATTGTGTATGGATAATGTGTGACTGTTATATGACTTTATGTTACATGATGATTGTGGTATTACTTACATGTACTATGTTTGACATGTCAAGTGTTAGTGATTTGGGATCAGATGAGTACGCCTACTCAATGATAGTGATTTAGGATTGGATGAGTACGACTACTCAACGATAGTGTTGGTCCATGCCTAAGTATAAGTTCCAGCTGGTAGACTTTTAGGTGTGTAAGTGGCTATTTGGGATCGGATGGGTACGCCTACCCAGTGTGTGGTTTGTTGGTTTGAATATGATGATTTGGGTTGCATGATAACATAAGTTCTTGATAGTTCGTAATTGTCCTGCATTGTTTTTTTAATAATCACATTAATTGATTTAAAGATTGTATTGTGTGTCTTAAACCTATGACTCTCACCAACCGTTGTGTTGACGTTTTAAGCATCATTTTCAGGTGAGCATCATAAGGATGTTAAGACTAAGAGAAATGGATAGAGAGACCATAGGCTGCATGTGGAGTTGAACCTCCTAGTTTGTGTTTTGCATTGATTGGATTATTTAATAATTTGGTTTGAATTGTTTAGATGGATTTTAAAGTTTTGAAATGTCTTGATATTGGTGAGAACCCCCTTTTCTTCAATATAAGAAGCCTTTGGTTTTATTATGTTGTTTTAGGTATTTTCATGACACTTTATGTCTATGCTTTGTTCATTTAATGCATTTTAGTTCCTCTATATAGACGTCATTGTGTTGTGATGATATCCATTCTCGTTACGCCTCGTGTTTCCGCCTTTGCGCGGTGTGACACCTTGCCGGTGATGCCATAGTATGGTTCAACAAACTAAGTCCCGGTGTAATCGCTACTTGGGAACAAATGAGACAAGCTTTTGTAAGCCGATTCTTTCCCCCCACAATGTTTGACCGACTCATGGGAGAAATTCGAGGTTTCACCCAACACCCCAACGAATCCCTTGTAGATGCTTGGCTACGAATGAAAGACTTACTTCGTACTTGTCACAGACATGGTTTAGGACAAGTAACCATAATCCAAATCTTCTACCATGGACTTCACGAAGCCACACAAGCTATCCTAGATGTCGGAGGAATCTTTCTCTACAAAACCCCTAACGAAGCACATCAATTACTTAAAGATCGAGTGCTCTTAAAACTCGATTGGTCTAAGGACATGAAAGCTAAACCCATTTGTAAAACCGTTGCCTTCGCGGAAATTAGCAACGATTCCAAACTCATGGAAAAGATGGAAGCCTTGACCACCAAGATTGACTCGCAGTTCAAAGATATCAAAGGAGAGATGAAGGAGATGCGAGACGGATGTAACAGTTGTGGAGGTCCTCACCCATCGTCAAAGTATGACGAAAAGCCTATGGGAGGTCCTAAAGATGAAGAAGCCAACTATGCCTACGGAGGTTATCAGGGAGGATGATATCGAGGAAACTACTACGGTAGGAGTTCCGGAATTGGCGAGACCGTCAACCAAGAGATGAAAACCGAACTTCTCAACCTCGAGAAGACGCACCTTCCGTTCCACCAACACCCAAAAAGAAGTTCGACGAGTCCGACTTTGAAAAACCCATGCGAAAGTTTATGGTCGCCCAAAAATCATCAAACGACTTTGTCAAAAATCAGTTCTTAAATCTTAAAACCAAAGTCGAGCAAGGACAAAAGAATCACCAAGCTTCGATTCAGGATCTTGAGACAAAATTTGGTCGACTCTCCGACCAGTGTTCCTCTCGACCAACTGGTTCACTCCCAAGTAATACCCAAACCAATCCAAAACCCAGTCCAACAAATGATAAACCATACCGTCTACCCTCCGCTCGGAATAAGCATGTGAATGTCGTATTCACACGGAGTGTCTTGACATACGATTTGCCGGTTAACCCGAATGCTAAGACCATCGTCATCCACGATGATAGTGAAGATGGGGTTGACGAAGCCAAAAAGGAAGTAGAGCCATCTTCTTCCAAACAAACCAAATCTGATCAACCACCACCGAAAGCGTATAAGCTAAAAATCTCGTACCCTCAGCGCCTACGTAAAGAAAAGATGGAAGAATGCTATGCTAAATTCATTGATCTAATCAAAGAAGTTAGGATTAATGTACCTCTCATTGATGTCTTAGCTGGCATGCCCAATTACGGGAAGTTCTTGAAAGATCTCGTGAGCAACAAAAGTAAGATGGAGAAAATCTATGTTGCCTTCTTAAATGAAAAATGCTTAGCAATTGTTCAAAACAAGCTCCCACCTAAACTAGGTGATCCTAGAAGTTTTCTGATCCCGTGCACCATAGCAGGATCAATTGAATATCTCGCCTTGGCCGATCTTGGCGTAAGCATCAACTTGATGCCATATTCACTATATGCTTCACTCTCGGGAAACACCTTGAAACCTGCAAGGATGAGTATCTACTTAGCAAATTATACTTAACAATACCCGATGGGAATTGCGGAGAACATGCTCGTCCAAGTTGGGAAATTCATATTCCTGGCTGATTTTGTTATCCTACAAATGGAAAAGGATGACAAAGTTCCTCTCATTCTAGGATGACCATTCCTGCACACTGGTGATGCTATCATCCGAGTCAAAAACAAAGAACTCAATCTTGGAGTTGGAAATGATAGAATCACCTTTTTGATCGACAAAGCTATGTGACATTCTCATTCCAATGATGACACATGTTTCTGCGTGGATGTCATTGATGAAGTAACAGAGGCAGAATTCGATGCATTACTCAATGATTCCAAACCATTTTCCACCACATCAGAAAAGATCAGCGAATCATTTCTTGACCATGAATTTAAAATTTATGGCAATCAAAATCGAAGAAATCCCTGAGCAAGAGGAAGAGGTCGAGAATAGTTTCGAAGTATTACCCCTCGAGGGAAATCAAAGGATCAAGAATTTTATCCAAGATCCACCGACCGATATTGTGATGTCCCTAAGCATCTCGAACATGCTTTTTTGGAAAAAGAATCTCTTCTTCCAGTAGTCATATCTGCTCTACTCCAAGACGATAAGAAGAAACGTCTTGTTTCCGTTCTTAAGAAACACAAAGAAGCGTTTGCTTGGAAAACATCTGATATTCCGGGCATTAGCCCATCTTTTTGCAAACACAAAATCAACTTCGAGGACGATGCCAAACCTGTTATTCAAAGGCAACGTCGACTTAACCTAAACATGAAAGAAGTCATGAAAAATTAGATTATCAAACTTCTCGATGCCGGTATCATTTACGCCATCGAAGATAGTCCATGGGTGAGTCGGGTACACTGCGTACAAGAAAGGAGGAATGACCGTTGTAACAAATGAAAAGAATGAACTTGTTCCTACGAGAACAGTCACCGGTTGGTTTGTTTGTATTGATTATTGCAAGTTAAACGAAGCCACTCGAAAATATCATTTTCCTCTACCCTTCATGGATCAAATGCTGGAAAGGTTAGCGGGAAACAATTTTTTTTGTTTTCTCGATGGATTTTCCTGTTACTTTCAAATTCTAATCGAATCGGCCGATCAATGCATCGAGGCATTCAAATCTCTCGACCAATGACAAAACTTCTCGAGGAAGACGCAGTTTTCGACTTCAACAAAGAATGCATCAAGGCATTCAAATCACTCAAGGAAAAGTTAACAAACACACCCATTATGGTTTCACCAGATTGGTCGCAACCATTTGAACTTGTATGTGAAGCAAGCGGTTTTGATGTCAGAGCAGTGCTTGGACAACGGGAAGGAAAACATTTCAGTCTTATTCATTTCGATAGCAAAACTCTCAACAATGCCCAACAAAATTATACGGTCACTGAGAAAGAGCTACTTGCTGTAGTATTCGCTTTCGATAAATTTCGATCGTATCTTGTTCTTTTAAAAACCATTGTTTTCACGGGTCACTCTGACAAGATGGTTTGAGAAGATGGAGACAGTATTCCACATCAGTAATTGTCTAGAGAGGTATCAAGTTAAGTATGCTACGTGCACCTTGTTGAACAGTACATTAACTTGGTGGAATGCATACAAGAGGACAATTAGAGCTGATGCTGCATTTGCCATGTCATGGAGAGAGCTTATGAAGCTAATAACTGAGGTGTATTGCCCAAGAAATGAAATTCAAAAAATGGAATCTGAGGTTTGGAACTTGACCGTGAAGAACAATGATTTGGCTGTTTATACCCAGAGATTCCAAGAACTGACTATGATGTACACCAAGATGGTCCTCGAGGAGGAGGATCGAGTTGAGAAATTCATTAGAGGTCTCCTTAATAACATCCAAGGGAATGTAGTTGCTGCTAATCCCACAAGACTACAAGATGCTGTCCGTATTGCTAACAATTTAATGGATCAAATGTTAAAGGATTATGCTGTGAAAAATACTGAGAATAAAAGAAGGTTTAATAACAACCAGAAGGACAACCGTATACAACAACCCCCATACAAGAGATAGAATGTTGGTGGACAAAGTGTGGAAAGAGCCTACACGGCTGGTAGCAATAAGAAAAGGGGTTATGCTGGGTCGTTGCCTTACTGCAACAAATGTAAGCTACACCATGAAGGGCCATGTATTGTGAAATGCAGGAAGTGCAACAAGGTCGGGCATATGAACAGGGATTGTATGAACGTTATTGTTGCCGCAGCTACTCAGAGAGCCCTAGTAGTGAATCAGAGGGTTCCTACTTGTTTTGAGTATGAAAGACAGGGGCACTACAGGATTGAGTGTCCCAAGTTGAAGAATCAGACACGTGGAAACAAAGCCGAGAAAAAAACCGATGAAGCTAGAGGGAAGGCATATGTGCTGGGAGGAGGAGAAGCTAACCCTGATTCTAACGTCGTCACTGGTACGTTTCTTTTCAACAATCACTACACTTCTATGTTATTTGATTCAGGTGCCGATAGGAGTTTCGTGCCGTCTACCTTTAGTGCTTTACTCGATATTACCCCCTCTACGTTAAATGTTAGTTATGCTGTCGAATTAGCTGACGAAAGGGTTGCGAAAACCAATACTGTGCTTAGAGGTTGTACATTAGGATTGTTAGGTCACCCATTTAACATAGACCTAATGCCCATAGAACTTGGTAGTTTTGACGTCATCATCGACATAGATTGGTTAGCGAACCATCATGCAGTAATCGTTTGTGATGAGAAGATTGTGCGGATTCCCTACGGGGATGAAGTTTTAATATTCCAAGGTGATGGAAGTGGTAAGGAGAAGAAGTCGAAGTTGAGCATTATATCGTGCACCAAAACTTAGAAATATATTAAGAAGGGTAGCCAAATTTTTCTGGCACAAGTTACGAAGAAGGAAACCAAAGACAAGTCGGAGGAGAAGCAACTTAAAGACGTGCCTATCTTATGGGACTTTCCAAAAGTCTTTCCAAAAGACTTACCTGGATTACCACCGACTCGACAAGTTGAATTCCAAATTGACTTAGTCCCTGGTGCTACACATTTAGTACGAGCCCCGTATAGATTAGCACTGTCAGAACTGCAAGAGTTGTCCACTCAGCTGCAAGAACTTTCTGACAAAAGGTTTATAAGACCAAGTTCCTCACTCTGGGGAGCCCCGGTCTTGTTTGTCAAAAAGAAAGATGGATCTTTTCGGATGTGTATCGACTACCGTGAACTAAACAAACTTACTATGAAGAACCGATTCGAGAATCGACGACTTGTTTGATCAGTTGCAAGGGTCAAGAGTCTACTCTAAGATCGACCTGAGATCTGGTTATCACCAACTTAGAGTTCGGGAGGAAGACATTCCAAAGACAACGTTTAGGACATGCTACGATCACTATGAGTTTCAAGTGATGTCGTTTGGACTGACCAACGGACTGGCGGTATTCATGGATCTGATGAATCAGGTGTGCAAGCCATATCTGGATAAATTCATGATAGTTTTCATTGATGACATTTTGATCTACTCCAAGAATAAGAAGGGGCATGAAGAGCACCTTAGGTTAATCTTGAGATTACTTAAGAAGGAGGAATTATACGCCAAGTTTTCAAAGTGTGAATTTTGGCTTTCAAAGGTATAGTTTCTCGGTCACGTGATTGATAGTGAAGGCATTCACGTGGACCCAGCTAAGATAGAGTCAATCAAGGATTGGGCATCACCCAAGACTCCGACAGAGATTCATCAATTTCTAGGTCTTGCTGGCTATTACCGACGATTTATCGAAGGTTTCTTAAAAAATGCCAAGCCTATGATGAAGTTGACTCAAAAGAGTGTGAAGTTTGATTGGAGTGAAAAGGTAGAAGCTGCATTTTAGCTGTTGAAGCAGAAATTGTATAGTGCACTGATTTTGGCTTTACCCAAAGGAAATGTTTTAAAAATCACGTCTAAGGCGCGCCTACTCCCTAAATCCCTCGAGGCTCCAACCTTTAGGATTTTTCTAGATCGAGGCTCACAACATGCATAAATCCCATAAAAATCATAGCGCCTTGGGATTTTGCGCCTTGGGATTAGTCGCGCCTAGCACATGTAACGGGTTTTGGGCCTTTTTATCTTAATATTGAGACACAAATACAAAATCACATGGGCCTTTATATAAAATCTACTCAATAATAACCCTAATAAATAAAATTAAATACATACAATACAATGAAACAAGAGCCTCCAATTTTCTTCATATTCCTCCATTTATTCAACTTCTCTTTTTAATTTGACACATATGTAATCACTTCACGTCATATGTATATTGTCTACTTTTTGAAGGGGCTTGTTGTAAGTCACAAACCAAAAACTTAGATCCAATGATGCGAGTCAAACTATAATATTATGAGGATGTACCAACAAGGAAGGGTCAAAGCCACGTAGATGAGTCAAACTATAATCTTAGATCCAGTGATGGTTATACTAGTTCAAGCTCAAGGGAAAGGGAAGGGGGGGTCTAGTTCTAGACAAAACCTTTGGATGAAGATGATGACGTTGTGGTTTTAAAGAATAGTAAAAGTGAAGAAGAATATGTCAAGGAGGATGAATCTGATCACAATAAGGAGTATTACACATTTAAAGATGATGATGACGAGGGGGAATTTGACGACTTAGATTGAAGTCTCTTAATTTGTTTCATCAAGTAGTTTCTTTATGATCTCCTCTGTCTCATGTTAAGTTCTCGCTGAGTAAAAATATATTTGAGACTCTTATGATCTGTAAATATATCACAAGCTTCACCATACA
>BQNB010049527.1:1905-41999 GCA_026074375.1 Tanacetum coccineum | reverse complement strand
AAAAATTTTAAAAAGTCTATAAAAAATAGAGAAAGTTTTCAGAAAATTGCAAAAAATAGTTTTTAGATTTAGAATAAATATTTTTAGGTTTACAAGCTTTAAAATTATTTTTACCACTTTTAGATTTTAATTTTGATTTTTAGCTTTTTAAATTAATTTTAGAAAATAGATTTTTATTATAAAAAGTAGTTAAAAATAGTTTTCTTAATTTTTATCATATTTTAGACTTTTCTAAGGTAGAAAATCATTTTTTGGAATTTTTAGGTATTTATTTGCTATTTTCTAGGATTTAAATAGATTAAATTAGTTTTTAATTCATAAAAAATTATTAAAAAGCCAAAAAAATATAAATCTTTTTTAGAAAATTTTCTTTTATCATTTTAAAGGTTTAGAAACTAAGTTTTCATTTTTAGGGCTTAATTTTGATTTAGTTGATAATTTAGCGCGTTTTTAGGATTCCCGTTTTGCGTTTTTAATTAGTGCCCTTAATTGTTTTTAGTGTAATTTGCTTTAATTTCCCGTAGAGTTAGAAACCCAATCAAAAATCTTGTTCCATTCAATCATCGATTATCAAACCGTCTCGACTTTCCAATTCACTCCTCGTTGGGGATAAACGACCCGGGAATATCATACTACTTCCGGTTTCATTGATTTTCTCGATAATTATCCTTATTATATATTTATAAGTAAATTATATATTTATTTATATATTTTAAAGGTTAGTCTCGAGCAAATCAATCTTCAAGAAGAAGATGAAAGCTGATGGCACCATTGACAAATATAAAGCAAGGTTGGTAATCAAAGGATATAGACAACGTGAAGGTCTAGACTACTTTGATACTTATTCGCCCGTTACGCGAATAACCTCGATTAGAATGATACTTGCTATTGCCGCATTACGAAATTTGGAAGTTCACCAAATGGATGTGAAAACGGCATTTCTAAACGGAGATTTAGAAGAAGAAATATATATGAACCAACCTGAGGGTTTCATAGCTCCTGGACAAGAGGGCAAGGTTTGTAGACTTGTTAAGTCATTATATGGCTTAAAGCAAGCTCCCAAACAGTGGCATCAAAAATTTGACCACACCATGTTAGAGAGTGGATTCAAAATTAATGAATGCGACAAGTGTGTTTATGTGAAGGACACAAGTAGTGGATATGTAATTTTGTGCTTGTATGTTGATGATATGCTTATCGTTGGCAGCAACGACAAGATGATCAAATCTACTAAAGACATGTTAAAATCAAAATTTGACATGAAGGATATGGGTTTGGCTGATGTGATCCTTGGAATAAAGATCATACGAACTCAGAATGGACTTGTGTTAAGTCAAGCACATTACGTGGACAAAATTCTTAATACTCATAATGCGGGGGATTCCGGCCAAGCTAGAACTCCAATTGACACCAGTATGCATCTATCTAAAAATAGAGGCTTAGGTGTTGCCCAATTAGAGTATTCAAGGATTATTGGCATGTTAATGTACTTGATGACAGGTACCCGACCTGACTTAGCATATGCAGTTAGTAGGCTAAGTAGGTATACTAGTAATCCAAGTTATGCACATTGGAAAGCTATAACGAGGGTACTTCATTATTTGAGATACAGTCGTGATTATGGACTGCATTATGACAGACATCCTGCTGTTATCGAGGGATACAGTGATGCAAATTGGATATCTGACATAAAGGATTCTAGATCGACTAGTGGATATGTGTTTACACTAGGAGGGGCCGCTATATCTTGGAAGTCTTCCAAGCAAACTGTTATAGCTAAGTCCACGATGGAATCAGAATTTATCGCGCTAGATAAATGCGGAGAAGAGGCGGAATGGCTACGTCAATTCGTAGAGGACATACCAAGGTGGCCTAAACCGGTAACGGCCATTAGTATACATTGTGACAGTAAATCGGCCATGGGAAGAGCTAAAAGTACAATGTATAATGGAAAGTCCAGACATATCCGTCGTCGACATAACTCGATACGACAACTACTCTCAACTGGAGTTATCTCAATTGACTATGTGGCGTCAAAGGATAACATCGCGGATCCGTTTACAAAAGGCTTAAGCAGAGAGTTAGTTAGTAAGTCGTCTAAAGGAATGGGACTAAAGCCCTTGAAGGAATGAGTTTCTATGAAGGAAAACCTAACCTAGTTGACTGGAGATCCCAAGATCTAGGTTCAATAGGACAACCTAATCATAGAAATGTGGGGGAAGTCACGTCAATTCTAAGACGAAGCCTACTCAAGCTTCTAAAGGAAAAAGAATCAAGACTTCTGCTAAGGGAGATAAACCTGCCAAGAAGAAGCAATCTGGAACAATGTCAAAAGGTTTAATGGTTCTATCTGAGGTTACTTTGATTGAAGTTGAACAGATGAAGATTGCTCTTGAAAGAAGTAGGATACAAACTCACAGCTCTCACGCAGTGGCTCTGGTGCAGATGAAGGAACTTGTAAAACCTAAAAATCTCAACAAATGTAAAATTACCAAAATACCCCTAATGCAAGAAAATTCCATAAAAGCTTAAATAAATTTCATTTTAATTATAGAAATTATGAAAATACAACATATGGCAATTATGGAATTTATGTAAGATTTAAAATACCTTATGATATATAAGAATAATTATTAATATTTGTATACCTATCCTATGCAGGACTTAATCATAGGAATTTTGCCAAAATTTTCGGGTGTTTTCGACCGATCTTCATTCATGTGGGGGATTATTAGAAAAGTGGTTATTGCAAAATGAGTTTTTGCAAACTTTGGACAACATTTAACATATGTAGATGTTATATATCTTTATATTAGATTGGGGCTTTGCGTGCTCCTAGAAAAGAGCTTCGTAACGAGCTAAAGTATGTCCAAAGTGGAGTTAAGATGAATGTGATATCGTGTCTCAAAGTGAGGCACGTGGAACACAAAATCTGGGAACCAAAAGTATCCCACGTCGCCCAAAAAGGGAAGTGGATAGTGGTTTATAAGGACATCTTGGTATTGGCTACCAAATTCCTTTAGGTTGGTTATGCTAGCTTTTCTTTTTAATTTCTAAGATGTTTGTTTGCGAACGAATTTCTTGCATCGGCCCGAAGGTGTGTTTGATTGTGTTTATTACTCCTTTTTCCAATTATTTATTCATAAGGGTCAGGAGTTGCTACTATTATGCGAACATACTAACTTTGATGATCATTTAGGGACGTGTACCGTGCAATGCTGCCGACTATAATTCTTCATTAAAAAGATGTTTTTCAGAAGTCTACTGCTGGCTCAATTGCTTCAACTTCTCGTGTATGTTTGACATTGTGAAAGTTATGGAATTTACCTGCAGGTGTGTTTGATTGTGTTTATTACTCCTTTTTCCGATTATTTATTCATAAGAGTCAAGATTTGCTACTATTATGCGAACATACTAACTTTCATGATCATGCTGGGATGTGTACCGTGCAATGCTGCCGGCTGTAATTCTTCATTGAAAAGATGGTTTTCAGAAGTCTACTGTTGGCTCAATTGCTTCAACTTCTCGTGTATGTTTGACACTGTGTAAATTCTACTTTTTCAAAGTTGTTGTTTCTGTTAGACTCATTATCATTTTCCTTTGTACTAGTAGCTACATGCTCTGTGAACATCAAAATAGCATTCGATACTAACATCAAAGAACATGATTTTAATTAGCCTACATTTTACTTATTGCATATTTCTATATGGTACTGTGTATCACCAGTTAAGTTGTTTAAGAAAGGCAGTTTGCAAGGAACTGATGAAGGAATAGTTAGTAATGTCGTGAGATAAAAATTAAGTCTGCATCTTAAATGCTTAAACCAATAATTTATTTTTAGCCTAGATCTGTTTTCAAAATGGGCCATCGTGAACACCCGATAATGTTTTATCAAATCTACACAAGAAAAGAGAGACAGGCATTTTTAGTGAAACTTGGATTGAAACCCACAAAATGTGGGTTTCCCCAAACCTATCTAGATTGGTGGTTGTATAAAATTATACTCATTCAATTCATTATGATAACCCAAAATAAGAAGAAAAAAAATGCAAAATTCATAAAAAGCTTGTGTGATAATAATAATAGGGGGACGATTCGCGAGGAGGGGCATGGGAAGCCAATGTAGGGCGACCCGTTTGAGAACACCACATTGGTGTCTCTTTATCACACCTCAATGATAGTGTTTTTTTATAGAGGATCCAAGGCTCAATATTTCCCAATGCAGAAAATCTATATGAGTTATAAGTGGGATAAATAAATGATAGGATAGAATTTGTTCTTCATAAATCACTTAAGAAATGAAGAACTTTCAACTAAATAGGAAATTCAAGAATTTAAGAAGATGAACTTCGAACTTAGTAAAAAAGGATTTGTTATAGAATAGATGTGTTTGTTACAAGAGAAGAGAATTATAATTCAATAGCTACTTAACGATGAGAACTAATCAACTATTGATGCAAAGGAAATGAAAATGACAATGGGCGGGAAATTTGTTATTGGGATATTTGACTTTCAGTGTTGACAAATGTTGACTTACCTTTTGAACCATAACAATGCCTCCTCTTTCAAAAGTTGCTTGTCCTTAAGCAACTAAAACAGTCAAATCAAAGCTGGGGAACCTCAAGGCTATATCATCTAGGGGTGTTCAAAAAAACCGTGAAATCGACGAACCGAGCCGAACCGCTCAATCCGAAACCGAAAAAACCCGAAACCGAAGAAACCGAAACCGAAAAAACCCGCTTATAATGGTTCGGTTTCGGTTTTTACTTTTAGATATCCGCGGTTAACCGAACCGAACCGTGCATATTATACATGATTATTTTCTAACTAATATTCAAATAATTGTACAAGTATTAACCGATTATTGCAATACTTTTATTGTATAACGACTTTTTCGCTCGTAAAGTAAACATTTGTAAAAATCTATGTGTGAAAATTGATTAATGTGATTGTAATCTATAACGTCGAGTAATATTTTTTGTTAATACGTTATATATGAATATTTGAATGCAATTATTGTAACGAAATACTTAAGTTTTATATGACTTTTAAATTCAACGTCATTTAATTTTACTAGAAATACATTTTATGTTCTAGACTATGTAATTTTTTATACGGTAAAACTCTATTAAACGTCAAAAACGGTTAACCGTGACCCGAACCGCGGGTAACCGCTCACTTCGGGTACCCGCATGTCCGGTTACCCGCCTAGTACGGTTCGGCGACGGATAGTAAAATTAAATACCCGCCTCGTGACGGATAGCTTAAATCTTCCAACTAACCGAACCGAACCGCCCCATGAACACCCCTAATATCATCATATAACTCCCAAGTTGCATCATCAATTATATCATTTGACCACTGCCTCAAAACATAAACAACAACAACATTACATCTTTTAGGCATCCTCCTATCCAAAATTGCATAAGGCTCACCCGCTATTAAACCTTCAGTGTCAAAGTGTGGTAAGTTACGAGGTACTTGTGGTGGTTCTCATCTGTGTGCTTTCAGTTGTGAAACATGGAACACTGGATGAATATGGTGAGTATCAGGTAACTCTAACTTGTATGCCACTTGAATGGACCATAGCACCTTGGAGATAATTTATGGTGTGTGCTCTTTCTCATTGTATGCTGCCTGTAAGGTTGAAGCTTCAAGTATACCCAGTCATTGACCCCAAACTCCCTTTCCCTTGTGAGATTCTATATGAATCAAGCTTGTGTCAAGTGGATATCGATTTTGGTCTAGTAAATGCATTGATGACTCAGTCCGTAAGTAACTAACTGATTCACTCTTACCGTTTTAATAGTAGCAATACTTTTAAATTATTAACAAAATTGATTTATTGTGTTTTTATTGATTGATGCGGTATCATACAAATGAGAAGATATATATAGATGGAGTATGCTAGGGTTTGTACTAAGTGGGCTAAGCCCTTACAATATCAACATGGGCTACTAATGGACCTATATGACAGGATACTACATTCGACTAATACGCCCCCTCAGTTTGAGTGGGAGATGCGCGAACGCTCAAACTGGACCGAAAATCAGTAAACAATGTGGATGGAAGTCCCTTAGTGAATATGTCTGCATACTGGAAACGTGATGGAACATGAAAAACACGGACATAGCCAGTAGCCACCTGATCCCGAACAAAGTGAATGTCTATCTCAATGTGCTTGGTGCGTTGATGCTGAACCAGATTGGAAGATAGATAAACTGCACTAACATTATCACAATAAACCAATGTAGCCGCGTGTAGTAGAGAGTGAAGCTCAAGAAGTAGATTTCGAATCCATGCCGTCTCAGCAACGACATTAGCAACACCACGATACTCAGCCTCTGCGCTAGAACGAGAGATTGTATGTTGTCGTTTAGACGACCAAGATAAGAGGTTATCGCCAAGAAACACACAATACCCTGATGTGGATCGAGACGGGCATCCATCCCAGTCCGCATCTGAATAAGCTGTGAGCTGAGATGTGGAAGAAGCGAAAAGCTGTAAGCCATAATCCAAGGTACCTCGAACATAACATAGAATCCTCTTCAATGCCGCAAGATGGGGTTCACGCGGATCGTGCATATGTAGGCAAACCTGTTGGACTGCATATGTGATATCTGGCCGAGTAAAAGTAAGATACTGAAGGGCACCGGCAAGGCTGCGATACAGAGTTGGGTCACTGATCGGGTCACCTTCTAGGCCGAGCTTCGACTGAGTATCAACAGGGGTTCGACAAGGGTTACAATGCTCCATATGGGCCCGCTCAAGTATTTCATTGGCATATTTGGACTGGGACAAGAACATACCGGAACCAGTACGGGTAGCAGAAATGCCAAGAAAATAGTTGAGGGGACCAAGATTCGTCATAGCAAATTCACTGTGAAGCGAAGATATTACCCGTTGAAGTAGAGCTGAGGAAGAAGCTGTCAAGATGATGTCATCCACATATATAAGAAAATAAGCAACCTCAGATCCATGGTGAAAAATAAATAAAGACAAGTCAGATTTGTTGTGGTGGAACCCGACTCGTGTGGCATAGCTGGCAAAACGCTGATAC
Source organism: Tanacetum coccineum (assembly GCA_026074375.1). Lineage (NCBI taxonomy): Eukaryota > Viridiplantae > Streptophyta > Magnoliopsida > Asterales > Asteraceae > Tanacetum > Tanacetum coccineum. Next base: position 34,939 of record BQNB010049527.1, on the reverse strand, counting down.
CAGGCGCGAGGTGCCTGTTTAAGTCCATAAAGAGACCGCTGCAAAAGACAAACATAATCAGGATGATCTAAGTCATTAAAACCAGGTGGTTGATGCATATAAACAGTCTCAGATAACGAGCCATGAAGAAAAGCATTCTTCACATCTAACTAGTGCACTGACCAATCCCGAGATAAGGCAAGACTGAGAACTGTACGAGTAGTAGCCGATTTTATAACCGGACTAAATGTCTCATCACAATCAATCCCCTCTATCTGACTGCGACCATTAGCGACTAAACGAGCTTTGTAGTGACTCAGTGAACCATCTGCATGAAACTTATGTTTAAACAACCACATTGAACGAACAGTCAAATCAAAGCTGGGGAACCTCAAGGCTATATCATCATATAACTCCCAAGTTGCATCATCACTTATACCATTTGACCACTGCCCCAAAACATAAACATAAAAAACATTACCTCTTTTAGGCATCCTCCTATCCAAAATTGCATACTCAACTCTATTAAACCTTCAGTGTCAAAGTGTGGTAAGTTACGAGGTACTTGTGGTGGTTCTCATCTGTGTGCCTTCAGTTGTGAAACATGGAACACTGGATGAATATGGTGAGTATCAGGTAACTCTAACTTGTATGCCACTTGAATGGACCATAGTACCTTGGAGATAATTTGTGGGGTGTGCTTTTTCTCATGGTATGCTGCCTGTAAGGTTGAAGCTTCAAGTATACCCAGTCATTGACCCCAAACTCCCTTTCCTTTGCGATATTCTATATGAATCAAGCTTGTGTCAAGTGGATATCGATTTTGGTCAAGTAAATGAGTTGATGACTCAGTCCATAAGTAACTAATTGATTCACTCTTACCGTTTTAATAGTAGCAATACTTTTAATGTGGCAGTCTGCTTTGAAACGTTCCGGTAAGTAGAACTAGCAAGTACGGTGAATCTAATGCATCTGTGTTAGAGGATCTAACACTTTGAGCTGGAAACTTGTCAAGGAGGTTCTTATAATGAATCTATCTGATCACATGTACAGTAATTATACTCTAAAACGGTCCTCAAGGAACTGGAGGTTAACTTTACCGAAAATAATAAATGACAAAGACATGATTCGTCCATATCTGATGTTTACCACTGACATTCAAATGCAGTAATGACCTCATCCAACACCGCCATATTCATTACCACATGCTCATGCTCAAGCTACAAAGACATACTGTAAGCATCAAGATTCAATAATCAAGAAAGCTCAAGATCAAACAAAGATAACGACAAAGACTTTTGCAACTCTAATATTCAAGATCTTCCTTTAAGATATCAAGATTATTAAGACAAATATTTTCAAGGAAGATTGTTAGCAAGTGTTCAAGATGATGCATGGTATGAGCATGTCGGTACCAAGACACAAGATCGCAAGATGGCAAAGATCTCAAGGAGAAAGATTTAAAGATCTCAGAATTAAAGACAAATTCAAAAGATAATGACAAAGGCTCAAGATCAAAGATCACACAACATGAAAAAACAAGCCTGCAACAAAGATAACGACCAAAACCAAGACTACAAGTGCTTAAAGACAATGCAATCTCAGAGTTTAATCACATGATCTCACTTCAGGGGAGATTGTTAGCCTCAAAATAATGAGTCTGACAAAGAAGTCACGGTCACAATATTACATATAGTGTAATAGGATAAGAAAGGGAACCAGGCTCATTACTTAATCTAATATTCTAATCGTTGCTGGCTTAAAGCCCACCAAAACCCGAGCCCGACCCATGGAAACACATAGGCGTGTCATACACCCTATATAAACACCTCTCTAGCATGTTAAAGAGGGTTAGTTGTTCATTGTTTATTTCACATAACAAGAATAATCTTCCACATTTCTTTCTCTCTCTAGTTCTTCCTCTCTTTTCTTCTTTTATTTCATTCGTGTTGTGTATGGTATGAAGTGAAAATGATATAGATATTAGGTCCTACATTAATATATATAACTCGAATACATTGTGGATATATGGTTCGAAAGCCATGAAAGTATATTTCCTTTTGCAAAAAAGGGGAAAAAGTCTTTGATTTATAGATAAATACATATGTCAATTTTAGTACAGATGTTTAGTGTTCGAACTTCCATATGTGGCCTAGTGGAAAAAGGGTTTGTGACTATCACTCTAAAATGTGTGAGGTTTCAAGTTCAATTTCTGCTAAGTGCAAACAACTTTGAAGTGGTCACGTCAACCTCCTAAAAAGGGAAGGCTTTACCTGGTTTAAGTTTGTGTGGCGGTGAATTCAAACCCCGTGGATTAGTCAGGGAATGTGTCGGAAACCATATGATTACCAAAAATAAACATGAAAACACGGAAAAAATAAATTTTCTCGAAAGTATATGAAAGTGCCCATCTACAGAAACATAGTTAAATGCTCGTCGTAACGGCATAATTTATTTTGTGTCGATTCACGGTATGAGATATTAAAATTATAAAATAATAGGTGTAATTAAGATTTTGATTTAAAAATTAATTAGTTTTCCTTTTTTTCTCAACAAGAAATAAGTAGCTGAGATTAAAGCTTATGGTAAAAAGCATTTCGGGTTTTGAAACAATTTTGGCTGGTTGAACGATTGAGGTGATAGATAATGTGGTTTTAGTATACGGTATTTAGTGGGCCATTTTCCAGTGGTGTCCTAGGCCCGTATGCTAGCTAAATCGATCCGTGAAATCAAACAAATATAAGTGTTCAATGTTTGTTCATTTTCTTTCAGAAAAATCCTCGAAAGCCGGCTAGGCGTTAGTGATCCATTTCTTGGCTCGAGCACAGTCAAACTATTAGAAGATCATCAATGAACCACTAAGGACATAGTGGCAAAAAGATTTGTAACTATCACACTAAAATGTGTAAGGTCTCAAGTTCAGTTCTTGCTAGGTGTATACAACCTTGAAGGGACCACGCTAGCCTCTTTAAAATTGAGGACTTTACCTGATTGTATGTCTGATGATGAGTTCAAACTTAAACTAAAAGATCAAAAACCATGTTTACTCAAAAGGACCGTAAGAAGATCATCACACTTAAGGCTTCTCTGTGTTGTTGTTATAGCGATATAAAAGATCGCAACACCAGGGGCGGACCTACTGTCTGGCCACCTGTGGCACGTGCCACATATAACATTTGCTTGTGAGCTAGATCGCTTTTAATATATCATGGTGGTTTTTGTGTTTTCCGTCTTTATAATGTTTATATACATACATAGAGATGCGGCAATATTATCAATAGGAGCCCAAATATGAGCTTAATTCATTCTCATAAGACACGTATACCTTATTTGGCCCAAATAAGAATGCTTTTATTTAAAACTGTAAGTAAAAAATTTATAACCTGTAACGAGCTTAATTTTTAGCGAAGCCTATCTTTTATATAATAAAAGAATTACATTATTTTGGAGTTTTGTATGAGATTAAATATTATGAATAAAAAAATTAGACCAATCAGAAAACTTGATTTTGCCACGTAGGCAAAATCGTGCGATCTGATTGGTCAATAAAAAGTCAAAATTGAATCAATTTGGTCAAAATAAAAAAAAAATGTGAAGAAATCTGATGGAGAAAAAAAACACATAAAAATATATGTGTCAAATTTGTGAAAACAAAAACTTGAAAAAAAGAAAGGTAATTAATAAAACTTTAGTAGTTAAATTTTAAATAAATATGTAAATCTATAAATTTACAAGTTTTATTATAACTTTAAAAAATAAACAAATAACCCCTTAAACTTTATACCTCCAGACTTTATATTTTAAATACAACAGACGCAAACAATTTCTTACTTCCAACAAAGATTTAACATTATTTAATAACATCTCCAATTTATTTCCTTGTAATTGTTTTCTAGCTCCTTGCTAGTTTAATAAATTTTTTGCCGTTCAAAAAAAAAACATCTCCAATTTACCCGAAGACTTTTTGGTGGATTTTTTCATTGTCGGCCTGAAATCATTTTGTACAACCAAATAGAAAAACACCGAAGCACATAAATTATCTTAAAATGGAAAATAAGTTTTCTAGCTATTCATTAATGGTCTTGAAGAATTGCATTTTTCTTTGGTTTAATACTTACTAAAATTCTAACAATTGAATTTTTGAAAAAGTCTTTATTTCAATGACATGTTTTCCAAAGTCTTTATTTCACTTGAGCCGACTTCGGGCTACATAAAAAGGTAGTTTCGCTGGGATTAGTTGGCTTACAATGTCGAGTCAGAAGACATGTAAATCAAAAGAAAAAAATTATTAATTATCTTCAAGTTCATATACTACATAAAGATTTAATGAATCTATTTTCTTTATATGATTTCGATAATCCTCTATAACATAACTTATAAAACGAAAAAAAATTAAAATTATACATATATTTTAAAAAACATAATGTTTAAACCCCGTGCATGCACGAGCATTAAAACTAGTTTGAATAAGATAAAAATATAACTGTAATTTTTTATGTAATATATACAGGGACGGAGCCAGGACTAACGGGTGCACAATTTTTTTAAATATAATATAATAGAGTTAAAAAGTGAATTAAAACGAAGATTTAACTAAAATGATAAGACTATAAACACATTTCGATGGACCGGGTGCATTTATGATACATTTGGGAAAAATCATTGTTTTTTTCAAAAATTAACACTAGATCGAAAAAATCCATAGGTGTCCCGGGCACCCGCGGGACACCCCCTGGCTCCGTCCCTGAATATATATAGTGCAGTACTTATTATCTTAAAAGTATGATGGTCCTTCGTGATGGATTCTCCTTTTATATTTTGGTGTCTTTTGTTTAATTTGCCTTTAAAAAAAACTTATTATCTTATCTAGATTAGAACTTGCGATAAAAAAAAACCTGTGCCACACATGTTCAAAATTTCTAGATCCGCCACTACGCAACACACCATTGCGACTTACTACCCAGTACCCACATCACGTGAGTCTTGACGAAAGCTCACAAATTAATTTCTAGATTAAATTGTGTAATGTTTTATGTGTAAAATTTAATTTTACAAGCTTCTCATACCATCCTTATATAGGACAAGAGAAAATCATGTAAAAGTACATTTAAAAGTTACTAGTTGATGTATCTATCTATTATATATGGGAAAATATTAGCTACAATTAATTGTAGCTAACTGGCTGCAATTTTGTGCTATAAATTGTGAGTCCCTGAGTTATTGTGTGGGTCTCTGAGTCCTTTCTTGTGTATTTTTTGTGCAGAATTGTAGCCAGTTGGCTAGAATAATTGTAGTCATGTTATCCCCTATATATAAAGATCCAGTCCTTTAATTTATTGTGGAGGTCTCTATAATGAGTGTTGATGTCCTCATAATTATTGGAGTCTTAAAGACTCAATTTAAAAAAAACCCTGCGTAAATAAATATTGACTAAAGGTTTGTATTATAGGTTTGGAGTAAAGGTTTGTATTAATTGCTACACTATAACACCAACTAAATGTAACCATCAAGATTAAGTGAACCTTTAGAGTTTTCAGTAATAATCCCATGACACTTGAGTTCTTCCATGTTATAACCAAGGGCGGAACTAGTAGGGTGACTAGCGGGTGCTAAGCCACCCCTAATCAACTTACTTCTCTCATGAGTTACTTATATTACATGCCGCTTTTCTACTAGTTTTTTACCTTCGGCCCCCTTATCACTATAACATTTTGCTTTAATCACGAACGGCCTCCCTTAACTAAAAATCCTGGCTCCGCCTCTGGTTATAACCGATGCATTAACTCACCAATAATTGAAGGAGCCTGTAAATAACACGTTCCTTTCTATGATTCGCCACACATCTCATGCCGACCAATTGTTTAGGCAAGTCATTTGAACCTTCCGTTGTCCCTGTAGCTATGGTAATGTTATTTATTCTTTTCACTTATTTTCAGTTTTATGCATATTTTACCCACAATCCATTAACACACTTGCATGCTTTTGTACGCCTACATATACACACAATATATAAGTGCGGACTTTTTATTTTGGGTTATTGGTCTGAAAATGCATCAAGTTGTCACGTTTTTTTGTAAGCTATGAACCTTTTTTTTGTGCCAAAACTTTGCTAATCTTCCTATTGTAGCCATGATTAACAAAAAAGATGACGTGACACGATTTTAATACATTTTTTAAGTTTTACTTTTTTGCCAATGTTATATATGGCCCTTATACTTTATTTTTTACAAAATACCCCCTTTAACCTTTTATTTCATATCTTCTTTCTACACCACAACTCTAAACCCTAAAAACATGTTTACTTCCCCATTTCACCCATCGTCGACTCACCCCCACAATGACAACCACCATCTTCATCACCACGCTCCTCCTTCTCCTAATCACCACCATCACCACCATCACCTCCACCCCAATCCTAGGCCTAGACATCTTCCTCTCCTAGCAATCGCACCACGACCCCTAATCATCCAACGACACCTTCCTCCACGTCACCCTTGTGGGCCCCCTTCCTTTTTCCCCAAATCCTCCCTTTCCAACCTCCTCTCCTTCTTATCCAACTTTCGTGAATTAATTTAAAGCAAAATCAGGTTTTGTCAAAGACCGATTCCCGAAAAGGGAATAGAAGAAATATGGGAAAGATTCTTAGAAGAAGATAGCCCATTAATGATTTGGAACACATACGAAGGAATGATGAGCAAGATTTCAGAATCATCGATCCCATTTCCTCATAGAAATGGGACACTTTTCAATATTCAATATTTAACAAATTGGATGGATCTTAACAAAGAAGTGATGAACAAGCATGTTGATTGGATTAGGAAGCTTTACAACTACATGACTCAACATGTTTCAATGTTTTCGAAACAAGCATATGTGAATTATAGAGATCTTGATCTTGGAATGAATGACAAAAATGGCGACGACACAAGTTTTGTCAAGGCAAGTTCATGGGGAACAAAGTATTTCAAAGATAACTTCAATAGGTTGGTGAAGATCAAGACTAAGTTTGATCCTGATAACTTCTTCAAGCACGAACAAAGTATCCCAATCTTACCACTGAAAAGTGAACTATAATATTCAAGCATGTGAAGAAGGAAAAGGGTAAAAGGTCATTCATCATTAAGGGTCATATTATTTTGTTGTAATTTTCTTTTGTGGGTATGCTATATCTGATTAAGAGGGTGTTTGAGATTGCTTATATAAAATATATTATCCGTTTTGAAAACGAATAATCAGATAATCAGCTGTAATAAAACGTGAGATTAAAAATTGTGTTTGGATTTGATTATGCGGTTTGAGATCGCAATAATCAGATAATCAGTTTTTAAAGTGTTTAGCTATCACATAATATCATATGTTAATAGGTAAAATTACCAAAAAAGACATCTTGACATTTTATTAATTTACAAAAAGTTAACCGACATTTACATACTTCTCACCTTGTTATTATCAAACTTTTCTCTCCACCACATATATCATTCTTATCTCCTTTCATCCTTGATAACATTCTTTAATCTATTCCAAAAAAAATTATACTCGGTTTATTTAGAATTGAACGAACGATGCCAAGAAAAACCCAGGGAACCTTTATCACCCTTATCCATAAGAAATACTCCATTACGTCAAGTTGACTGAAGTTATGAAAGTATTTATGTCACTGAAATCAAGCTTAAAACATCATCGAATACTTTTTTAGAAGATTGAAGTTATGAAAGTATTTATGTTTTTTTTCTTTTTGTTCTAATTTTTGTCATCCTTAAATTCTGGTAATATAAAAAGATGTGCTTTTGAGGTAGTATGGTAAAAAAAACCAGTTAGAGGATAAGAGCGTTTGCAAAAAGCATGTGTGGAGGTGCTTTTCCAAAACCATGTTTTGAGGGTATCAAAACGCAGAAAAGTGATTTTGAGTCTGTGCTTGCCAAACACTACAAAATGGATTAATACGTTTTAAAAACGCGATAAGCAGATAATCTACCTCCAATCGCAATCCCAAATACCCCCCCTAAGAAACATGGAAATATGGTAGAATAAGTAGTGATGGAGTATGATGTACTGAAGTTTATATGATATCAATGTGAATGTATGACTTGACATAATGTGTAGAGTAGAGAAAGTGGTGGTTGGGGAGTGTGGAGAGAGAAGTGGGGTCCACTAGTGACGGAGAGTGGAGAAAGTGGTGGTTGAGAGGAGGAGGTATGGTGGTGTGATGGTGTGATGGTGGTGGAAGAGGTTGAATGGAAGATGAAAAAGAAAAGATTAAATCATTATATTAAAGGGGTAGATTTTGTAAAAAGTAAAGTATATGGGTCGTATATAACATTGGCAAAAAAGTAAAACTAAAAAAATGTATTAAAATCGTGCAACGTCAGCTTTTATGTTAATCATGGCTACAATAAGAAGATCAGCAAAGTTTTGGCACACAAAAGAAAAATTAAAAGTTCATAGCTTACAAAAGAAAAACGTGACAACTTCGATGCATTTTCAGACCATTAGCCCTTTTATTTTTAAGTACTCTTTCTACATTTACATATATGATTGCTATACAGACTCCTAAACTATCAGTGAAGGATTGTGAAACATGTATTGAATTAATGGAGGCACTCTTTTTGAATCATCCTCACAGGTTTTTGTTTCTTCAAATGTTTGAAACCATTGACCGGTCTTTATCAATGCTCACAATCCCCATTATTTTCATTAAACGATTTTAGTTCTTACCTGTTTTGAAGAATTTTCAAGAATCTTAATGTGAAATCACTTATGTAGGTAATGCACTTTGAAGCTGTAACATATATCATTGTTTTTTTTATGTTGGTTATATTTTCGTTAAGTGTTTTTTGTTTTTGGATGTTTAATAGTGTTTGATTTGTAGTTTATATGACGTTTATAGTGGTTGATGACACCGGAACTCGAAGATATAATGGGATTGCAAAACTACATGGTAACAAATTTAGAGGATTCAAATTTGTAACAAAATTTTATCTTTCAGTATAGTTAAACAAATTTAGTAATGCAAGTGTTATGTATTATGTTTGAACACACATTATATATTTTTCCTTCTGTATGTAATTTTATGTTTCTATGTAATTTTATGCAATAAAAGTATGTGAAGAAGAAAATATGTGAAGAAATAGAAAGCATATGAAGAGCCCTTTTGTTTAAACGGAAATGAGACTACCTCAAGCATCAAGAACAATTATACTCACTCGAGTTTTTAAGTTCTCTAAGTTCTCCCGACAAGTCACCTCACGCCCTAATACTAAAAAATGACCTACATTTAATGCTCATACGAATCGGTTATAAGAAAATATACCATTCGAGCAAAATTTATCACCGGATCGGTTATAAGAGATATAGCTTTCATACCAATTGGTTGTGTAGTTTGATGCATATTTGAGATAATTCTTAGAAAAAATTGTGAAATATATACACGGATATAACGACTGCAAGTAAAAAAACATAAACATGTTATTATTATACGCAACAAAATGTTTATTAAGATGAAAGTTAATCCTGATATGTTGTTATTACTTGCATTTGACATTTTTTAGAAAAAAAAAACCATCATAAGCACATTCTAGCTTGAAAACAAATTAACCTACTTACCTTTATGATGATTAGCACGTGAAAAAATATACTCCTTCCGTCCCATAATTATTGTCTCCCGACAAAAAACACACAGTTTAATAAAAGTGCATTTATTACTGCTTTCTCTCTCTTACTTTTTGACAGAATGACAGTTTTACCCCTAGTTAATTAATTAAAGTCTTATTTAAAGTTCGTAATAATAATTTCAAACAAGGGTAATATAGTAAACTTGATCAAACTTCCCTATCTATTTTTAGTAGTGGACAATTAAATTAGGACGTCTCAAAAAAGAAACATGGACAATAAAAATAGGACGGAGGGAGTATTAATCTCACAAAACCCGTGCATTGCACGGGTCATAATGTATATTGATAATAAAGTTAAGACTCATTTAAAGAATTTAAAATATTACAAGTGAATTGATCAAGTATATCTCGAGCTTAACACTATACTTAAAGGTTATGTTAGATTCGAAGTTAATGCAACAAAAAATTTAAATTATTTTATGCATACGCGTCATGTTTCAGTTATATGCACCAACATACTTACACCTCCTAAACCGTATGCAATCAACAATTAGATACAACCCGTGTGCAACGTACGGGTCCAAATGTCTCGTAATTACTTATGGTGTGATACCATATGCATTACACACATAATTTTGTAGTGTGCACATCACTTTGTGTGGTGTGCATATCACCTCCCACTTTAGAATTGGTCGGTTTGAAAAGGTACGTTTAATCACACACCATTAAATGTCTATTTCTTCTCCTTGGGTTTGGGAGTTAAAAAACAAATTGTTATCCCTTTTCTACGCATCTCTGATCTTGTTCAATCGTGTATTTATTGGTTCTGCCTATTTTTTTTTTTTCTACAGATGGCGTATAACAACAATGACAACGTACGTAAGTTCAAGTGATGAACCCAAATCAGATTTTGCGCCACTTATTTCATCTTACAATGACAAGATACGTCCCATTCTTAACAAAATCGACAAGCTTCGTCACCTAAATTTAGGCATCGAAGAAGGCATCCCTCTTCTCACCATTGTTGTCGTTGGACCAACATTCTCAGGGAAGTCTAGTCTTATAGAGTCACTCACAGGAATAAGTTTGCCATGTGGATATAACAAAGAGGCACCTCTGGAAATACGTCTTCAAAACCAACCGAAGCATGTGCCGGAGTTCCTACTTGAATATAACAATAAGACAGTTCGGATCATGGATGAAAACCATTTATCAAAAGCCATTGATGAGGCTATTAGATCATGGATATCGGGCATACCTTTCACTTTGGTAGTGAAGAGGAAAGGTATTCCAGATCTTAACATCATTGATTTTCCCGGAGACATTCACTTAGGTACACAGCACTACATGAAAATTTTCTTGTATAATTAAGTAATGCTAAAAGTTCTCATAATATGATTTCGTGACAATTCCTATAATTCAAGTGTATGTTCAGGTATATTGATTTATCAATTTGATTATTGCAGATATGGAGTATATAGAGCCAAAAGAGAGTATCATTTTAAATGTTATCCCTGAAAACTTTATAGCCTCATCACATGAATGTATTAGTGTTTCAGAACGTGTAGACAAAACCTGGGAGAGGTCTCTAGTCGTTGTTACCAAATGTGACCGGCTGAGCTTCAGTAAGACTTATATTGATAAATATCACGACACTTTCCAGAATCACATATTTGTTAGAAACAGGATAGAATATGAGACAATTGAAGAAGCTCGAATTCGAGAAGTTAGACTATTTGAAACTCACCATGTGTTGTCAAAGCTCAACAAGTCCATGGTAGGTATGTCTGCCTTAGCCCATAGGATTAATAAGATTCAATTAATGATCATATCAAGATGCTTGCCTGACATCCTAAAGAAGATTACTGACAAGCTCAGTTCGTCGGTTATGGAGCTAAATGACTTATCCCCAAATCTTAAGTGCATTCCTGATGCAGTGACTGGCTTTTTAGAGATTGTTGCGTCCTTTAAGGAAAGTCTTCAAAAAATCCTAATAAGAGGTGAGTTTGATGAGTATCTAGACGATAAGAAAATGCATGGTAATGCTCGGTTGGTTGAAATGTTGGACGACTTTTCAGTAGAATTCCATAAAAGTTTCAATTTCACGGATAGATTTCTTGTTGAGGAGATAGAGATTTTGGAGGAAGCTAATAGTATCCGCTTGGCTTATTTCTTTCCTCACTCGGCGTTTCATTGCTTGCTTGAAAGGAAAGTCAACAGTATCTCCAAATTGCCTGTAGAGTTTGCAAACAAAGTGTGCAATTACCTTGACACCTTGTGTGTTGAAGTTTTAGCTGATTGTTGTGGGAATTATCAACACTTACTCTCTTCTATGAAGAAAGCAACTCGGAATGCGGTGCAAAGAATAAAGGACAAGTTTATGGAAAGAGTTGTTGAAATAATAGAGATGGAGAAGACCACAGATTACACTTGTGACGCCAACTATATTGCTAATGTAAGAAAGTTATTAGGCAACCCGCGTGATAGATTTTTGAAGGTAATGCACAAGCCCGACGTGACGACAACGTATGTAGAAGGTCATGGGAAGATTGAGGTTAAGCACCTGTTGGCTGTTGCAGAAACCAAGAGGAATCAGGCTTTTGATCTGAAAATGAGGATGACAGCTTATTTGAACATTGTTATGAAAAGAATAGTAGATTGGATTGCACTTCAGCTTCAATTTTGGATTAAAAAATTAGTGAATAAGGAGATATATACGGAGATAATGTATGAGTGTATTGTGCAATTCGACAAAGTCGAGCATCCTTTACATGAGCCATCGCCTATGGAGAGGGAGAAGCTTTTGAGGAGCATTTGCTTACTTAAAGAATCAGAAAAAGTCATTAGAAAAGCCATGGTAGGCATCCCTTGCGCGATTGATTAGAGTTTTGGGTAAGAACGAAGCATTTTGTTTGAAGATATTAATTGTGTTAGACTGTTAGGTCACGGATTTATGGTAGTTGGTACTTTGATTCAAGATTTCCTAGTCAGTATACTTAATTTGTTTATGTTAAATTAAGTAATTACCAATGTTACATATAGTGGCTATCATTGGTTTAAATGGTATTGTTTATCTTTAGAGTGTACTACACAGTACGTACAATAACATATAGGTAATTTCAAATTTGGATATCAAAAGATTGAAATTATTAACATTTTTGTGTGGACGACGGGAGTGTTAATGGAACAGCCTCTAATGTAATCTACAGGAGCAGACTAGGATTTGATGTGTTTTTAATAGTTTGTATAGTTATGTATATCAAATTCGAATGAAATTGAATTTCAGTCAATGTACCTATCATAAATTCTCAAGCGTTTTTGTAAGGATTGATTATATCTATTTCCTTATTAAAATCCCATATTGGTCTCTTGCCATTAAACCTCCATCCCTTTATTTTGGCACACTGATATGCGTTTTGTTATATGGTTGACAACTTGACATTGTCTCATGGGCTTCAAATTCGAATTTACTTCCCGCCATGTTCTTTCCGGCTCGCTTTTGTGCAATTCAAAAGTCTCGCCATGTCACTATTGAGGTGGCATGTGGCTTTATTGTTGCCATGTAGGCTTGCATATTATCCTCAATTATTATGGAGTATAAGGTAGAGATGATAGGTAAATACTACCTCCGTCCCACATTAAGTGTCCATATTGACTTTTTAAAGTTTTTTTTCTTCATCTTTAACCTTAATTATGTCTTTGTATGTTATATGATACTTGATGCAAAATATATGAATTGATAGAGTTTTGAATGTATTTTTCATTGGTATAATTTTCATAAATATTATATAACACAAACACAAATATTTACGGTTAAAGTTGATGAAAAATGACATCAAAAAGTCAAATTGAACACTTAATATGAGACGGAGGGAGTAACAATGATGTCTTGTAATAACATATTATATGTTAATTTGAAGATAAGACACGTACGTACTGATGATGTGTGTATACCAGCAACAATGTGCAAGACAAAAGATCATCACATTTTTAAGTAGTCATGAAATATTACTAAAAAAAAGGGGGATAGAGCCCTGTTTTACATACATGCTCAAAGGGGAGGCGGCTTTATTCCAAATGCATATAGAGCCCGGGGCTCTATTCGTGGTTATAGAGCCTAGTTTTTCTTTTTTAAAACATGGATGTCTCTACATAAAAAAAAAAGAAACAACTGTTTGTGAGATAAGTTCAGCCATGAATGAATTTGTTGCTCTTCTTTTCCGAAATGAACATAGTGTTAGGATTTTAGATCTAATTTAACAATTAAACATATCACGAGTACGCAGCGGAAAGATCAAACACGTATAAAACTTATAATTAACAAGGGTTTAAGAACTTGCGTACCTTTTAGCAATTTAACAAACGCCGCCTTAAATTCACGCGTAACCACCAAGGATCAAAAGTATAATCCCTCTAAGTTTACACACACAATACGTTCTTAGCAAACAACGTGTATGCTAGTACTAGTAGTGTTATAACCAAACGATCACTTCGTCTTTGAATCAATCAACACACGAAACACCTTCTTTATGTAAAATCGCAAAACAAAAACCCTTGAGGGTTGTTTGTTCGATCGCACGGCAAGAGAGGAGAAAAACCGAAACCCTTTATGGGTTGTAGGTTCGGTCGAACACAAGAGGAGAACAATGAGAGATTTAGGGTTTTTTAGGTTTCAAGTTATGAGCACATAATAACCCTAAGACCTTCTTATATACTCCTCTTTGCTTGGCATGCAAGCAAAGCCTCCCTCCTCCTCAAGGAGTGGGATAACCGGCCGACTAGGAGAGAAAGGGGCAAACCGCACCCTTCCTTTATTCGGTTTTTGCATATTAGTCTCTTAAACCTTTTAATGACTAATATTTATTTACGTTAAACATTTAACGATCGTTTGTTAAAACACTAATTAATATATTACATTAATATATTAAATACGTTGTTCTACATATTAACGTGTGCGCCCTCTTAGGCTCGAATAAATTTCGGACATATATAATTTATATTTGTTCATATTCCAACAACTCCCACTTGGACATGTATAAATTATATAATAACATTGGTAAGCGTCTAGCAACACGCCAATGCTTCCAGAAATATCCGAGTGTGGTTTCATAAAGACACGGACAAATAATTTATGAATTTACAATCCCTTGGTTTCCGATACCGTGTTAAAAATAGATATGGATCAATGTCATTCTATTATTTAACGATTTTGTTTCTCGTATATGTAACTAATCAAGTTTACCGAAAATCAATGAGACATATCTACATGAGTTTTCGGGTACGGCCATACACACATCTGATTAATTCTACGAGGGGCCTAGTGGGATCATTCTTTAACTATTCAAGGAACAAATTCTATATTGACTACAAGTGTCAAGTCATCATGCTTCAAAATCACTTCTGAAATAGCCCTTATTAGTTATTCATTTTTCAGGATAACTTAGACTAGATCAAGAAGGATTATCCACATATGCAAGACCTACTTGTATCTCAAGTCTAAGGATTTTGTAAATAAAATCACTTACAAGATTTACTTAATGACGACGATCCATAAAGTAATATTCTTGTGTTCGGGGAAATTCAATATTCATCTTATGAATATCATGTGAGTTTGATGGACACATCCTTAATATCTATAATATCACCAATAACTCAGAATTTTCTTAATTTAACAATATTCCTATATTGTTAATCGACAACGGATTAATTTAGAATAATAATATTTTTATTCATGGATTTAAACATGAAAATATAGGACACAATTTAAGATAAAAATAACAAAATACTAAGTATCATTATCATAAACTAAATTGTTTAAGCATCCCTTATCCAAATACTAAACACCGATCTACATGAAACTACTAGCTAAACGAAGTCCCATGCTCTTAGCATGTTGAGTAAGTTTTCCTTTTGGTAAAGCCTTCGTAAGAGATATGCTAGATTGTCACATGTGTGAACATTAAGAAGATTACTTCTGTGGTAGTGTCTGGCGCCCATCTGAACCGCCGGTTCGTTAGCAAAATGAAGTGCGGCTGAATTATCGCAAAACATTCTAATAGGTTCGTTTATTTTTGGTACTATACCAAACCCTGAAATAAACTTTCTAATCCAAACAGCTTCAATCTCTGCTTCTGAAGCAGCTATGTTATTCAGCCTATGTAACAGGCATTGCAGTAGTACTTTACTTGGAGCTTTTCTAGTCTACTGCGCTTCCGTTCAAAACGAAAACGCATCTTGTCAGAGATTTTATTTCATCTCTATCCAGCATTGCAATAGCAATCAACTCGAAGTTTAACTTCCGGATTTCCACCATAAACCAAGAACATATCTTTAGTATTTCTTAAATACTTAAGAATATTTTTTACAGCAGTCCAGTGAAATTCACCAAGAATCTGTTGAACCGACTTGTTATAAGTTGCGCGAACGCAACATCAGGTCTAGTGCATCTTACTTCATATATAATGGAACCCACAGCCGAAACATAAGGTACATTTTGCATACGATTCACCTCTTTAGGTGTTGAAGCACCTTGTGTTTTGTTCAAGTCAAGTCTTTCTTGCATGGGGATATGACCACGTTTGGAATTATCCATTTTATATCTCTTTAAGATCTTATCCATGTAAGCATTTTGACCAAGTCCAATCAATCGCTTTGACCAATCCTCTGTAATTTTGCATTCCAAGAATAAATGTTGCTTCCCTTAAATCTTTCATAGCAAAACACTTTCCAAGATAATCATTTAAACTTTGTAAACTTGGAATGTGATTTCCCATGATGATTATGTCATCAACATAAAAGATGAGGAATGTAACATTACTCCCACTAGCCTTTTGATATACACATGGCTCATCAAGATTTTAATCAAAACCAAACCTTTTGATTTCCTCATCAAATCTTTTATTCCAGCTTTTTGATGCTTGCTTAAGACCATAAATGGATCTTTGAAGCTTGCATACTTTTCTGGGATGATTAGGATCAACAAAACCTTCAGGTTGTACCATATAAATGTCTTCATCAAGATAACCATTTAAGAAGGCAGTTTTGACATCCATTTGCCATATCTCATAATCATAGTACGCCGCTATAGATATGAGAATCCTAATAGCTCTAATGTCAGCGACGGTAAAGATGTTTCTTCATAATCAACCCCCGTAAGTTTGATATAATCATTTTTCTACAAGAACGAGCTTTAAGGTGTGTATAATACCAACCTTGTTAGTCTTTTTCTTATCAAATCCACTTACTCCTAACAGTCTTACAATTAGGAGGAAGATCGACCAAGACCCATACCATATTGTCTATCATGGATTGTATTTTCGCATTCATAGCATCGATCCACTTATTAGATTCTGAATCTAACATTGCAGCTTTATAGCTAGTGGGTTCATTAAGATCCCCTAGACTATGTTCCTCCGCTTCTACATTTAGACATAAGCGATTTGGAACTCGACGTGACCTTTCGGACCTACGAATCGAGTCTCCTTCCACTTGAGGTTGGTTTCAAAATCTTCAACCTCCATAGAAATTTTGCTAGTGATTTTCAGAAGTGGTGGTACATTCATCTGAATATCTTTAAGATCTACGGGCCTCCCACGCACCTTCTTAGTTATGAGATTTTTCTCAAAGAACTCAGCATACCTCGCAACAACTATTTTGTTTTCAGGTGAGAATAAAAAAGTAAAACACAACTATCCTTTGGGTATTCTATGAAGATACACTTAACAAATATTTGTTGGAGTTTGTCAGGCGTATCTCGCTTCACAAGCGCCTCACAACCCCAGACCTTTAAGTAAGACAAGTTTGGAACTTTTCCATACCATAATTCATATGGAGTCTTATCAACCTTCTTGGTTGGAACCATATTGAGAATGCGTGTTGCAGACTCTAGAGCATAATCCCAAAAGGATATGGCAGAGTTGTAAGATTCATCATTGATCGAACCATGTCTAACAAAGTACGATTTCTCCTTTCAGACACGCCATTATGTTGTGGTGTGTATGGAGGAGTAAGCTGTTGGACAATTCCACAAGCTTTTAGATAATCCTTAAACTCTTGCTTATTATTCTCTCCACCTTGATTCTGACGAAGAGCCTTGATTGTCTTCCCGAATGATTTTCTCCACTTCATTCTTAAACACCTTGAATGTTTCAAAGACCTCATGTTTATGTTTAAGAAGATAAACATAACCATAACAACTATAATCATCCGAATGTAATGAAGTATATAGCAACCTTGTCTTGACACATGTCTAAGTGGACCACACATATCAGTATGTATTATTCCAAGAAGATCATTTCGCCCTTTCGGGACGATGTGAAAACGATTTTCTTGTCATCTTGCCCAATAAACAAGATAACCAATTGGATCAAATGGACTCCCATCTGTTGATGTTAATAGCCCTCTGTGAATAATTTTCAAATTATCTATGAAGTTCAGGAGTCATACTTCCAAGCATAAGACAAGCCATCTCATTATAAGCATCATATATAGCATTCCATTCTGCTATCACATTTGCTTCAGAATTAGCAGTAGGAGGAGGAGGGGGTATAGGTTGTTAAATGAAAAATATCTTCTTTTCGACTCTCAAGACTAACTTAAGTCGACGAAGCTAGTCATTGAAATTAATTCCAGAAAGTTTTTCTCTTTCAAACATCGACCTGAATGCCAAATGGTTTATGTTTTGAATAGGTAATGTCATCTACAAAACATAGTTAAAGTTCAAGAATTAGTATTTTTGATAATACTCCTTTGAGAAAATTAACTACCCATGTTTAATCAAATAAATAATTAATTTTCTACAGGCTAGGACCCTACTTGACATACCACCACCACACCAGTTGATCTGCTAGTGATGGTGTATTCAAAGGTAATTGAAGATCAATAATTGCCACATGTGCAATTCCTAGAACCTTATGGGACTTACTTTATTACAATAATATACTAGTAAGCATGTTTCATCCCATCTATGCCTCAAATTTAGGATCTTACCACTAAACCGATTAAGTCGTCCAATCAAGAACTGTGATTATGTAACATTAATGCCTCATGAAAAAGTGTATAATCACCTTGGGATTACGATCTACATACGTCTCACGCATAGTAAAAAGCATCTGCAAGTGTTCTTTCAAATTGGATGGCAATAACTTATTTAAAAAAAGGATATTATATTTGTCATGACAAATATGTATGAAGAAGCATGCATACATCTTCGTATCATAAATTTTACTAAAAAATTTACTCAATTTAGTTATTTATTATGGTATCACTTATTTTCTATACATCTAATGTATAAATAGTGTTACTTTTTAAAAATTGACGATTCAACGTGTTTTCAAAAACTTAAAGATTTTATATTTTATTGAGGGAAAAGATTAAAGAATGGTTAAAACCATTCAAACCCTAGACCATTCGCGACTTCCTAAATAGTATGTGATGAGTGCTAAAACACACATCTTTTGTACCCTGTAAAACACTATAAAACGGACTAAAAATGCTAAAATATGGATAATTATCTTGCAATTATGTTTGTTTGGTATTTTTATGTCTTGCAGGTAAAAGGATTGAAAATGGTGCAAAAACAAGAATTATCGGGCTCAATTTGGTCAAGTTTAATTATTACTCAAAGCTAAGATGAATTCGTGAAAAATCCTCGAGCATATCAGTAGAAAGAGCGCGAGAAAATAAGTCCAACGCTGCCCTCGGATTTTATTGGGCCAGCCCGTTACCCATTTATGGGCCGGACCAGCCCAAAGCCCAACAAACATGTCTAAGTCCCTTGACCAACATTTTCGTCACTTGACCGTTTTAACTTTTTATGGGTATTTTTTGTCTTTTCATAATTATTTACATTAAACCTATATAACTTTAAAAATATGGTCCCTGTGGTTTATGTGATATCACATATTTAGTCCTTCATTTTTTTAATATTTTTTTCAACTTTCTAATTAATGTGTGTTAATTTTTTTTAAAACATTTCGAGAAAATAAAGGCTGAAAAAAAATTATGTAAGAATATTTAAAATTTTCGGTAAAATTTTTTTTTGAAATGTTTTAAAAAAAAATTTCTCGAAATGTTTTAAAAAAAAATTCGAATTTTTTTTTCAGCCTTTATTTTCTCGAAATGTTTTAAAAATAAAAAATTTCGAAAAAAAATTTTACCGAAATATTTTAATTTAAAATTCTATTAATTTTGACGATAATTGGACGAAATTTTATCGTTAAAAATTAAACCGAGAATTTTTCATTAAATTTTTACATAATTTTTTAAAAACTTTTCGTTATTTATATATTTGTTATTTTATTTTTTAATTTTTTTTTATTTTTATTTTTTATTATTTTTATTTTTTATTATTATTATTATTTTTTTTTATTATTATTATACTTAATTATTTGAAATTTTTTTAAATTTTTTTTTTATTTTTTCTGTTTTCGTACGACACAAAACTTTAGAAAAAAACTTTAAAAAACATAAAAAAATAAAAGCAATAAAAGAATTAATTAACTTAAAAAAAAGTTAAAATTTTAAAAAGAAATAAAATAATAAAAAAATTAAAAAAGCAAATATAAAGAATAAAATAATTAACTGTACAGCGTTCATTTCTGAAACACAAGAAACACCATTGGATATTTTTGAAACAAGCACGGAGGGTATTTATGTTCTTTTATTCCAACTAAACCAATCAATTAACGGAAGACAATAACGCAGTAATACACGATTACTATGATAATTGCATTCGTTGCAATTATTACAAATAACGGGTATATAATAACGTGACCCTAGATCATAACAATAACATTTTCATAATAATTGTGTTTGTACAATTATTACGCTATGACTTGTATTCAAACTGTATCAAACCTATGAATTTCACTCAACCTTTGTATTGACTTTTTAGCATGTTTATCTCATGTTATTGAGCAATATACGGCACGGAGTGGCATGGACTCGAAGATGGCTAAACTTGTTATCATTCACATTGTATGTAACTAGATTTTGGGACCTGCCTTTGTGAAACTCTAATTTGAAATGAATGATAACATATCTTTTGAATAAACTTCTCGTTTGGGTCGTTTTCTATGATTATGATTGTTGTATCCATGAAGTAATACCCCGGATTAGCTTCCACTGCTATATGTAAAAAAAATGGGGGTGTTACAGTCGTGGATCAAAACCACTTAAATTTAATGTCTATGTTTTAATTCTTGATCATCATATTTGCATAAAAGATTCTTTAACAATTAACAAGATTAATATCACATATCCCTCCATGATAAATTTCATGTATTTATCATAGGTGTCGAATTAATAATTAATTTAAACATAAATCCTATCAATTTACAATTAAACATATCAAGTTTTATCCGTAAAATTGCATACAACCTAGAATTCGTCTAATTAATTTTATAACCAATAAAGATTGAATCTTGATGCACAAAGATCGAATCTTGATGCATAAAACGCCCAAAGGGCTTAAAAAATTAATCAAGAACCCTAATTTTGTCTAATTTTATTTACTTGTAATTACAAATTTTACACGTTGGCTCTGATACCACTGTTGGGATTTTAGATCTAATTTAACAATTAAACATATCATGAGTACGTAGCGGAAAGATCAAACACGTATAAAACTTATAATTAACAAGGGTTTAAGAACTTGCGTACCTTTTAGCAATTTAACAAACGCCGCCTTAAATTCACGCGTAACCACCAAGGATCAAAAGTATAATCCCTCTAAGTTTACACATACAATACGTTCTTAGCAAACAACGTGTATGCTAGTACTAGTAGTATTATTACCAAACAATCACTTCATCTTTGAATCAATCAACACACGAAACACCTTCTTTATGTAAATCCGCAAAACAAAAACCCTTGAGGGTTGTTTGTTCGATCGCACGGCAAGAGAGGAGAAAAACCAAAACCCTTTGTGGGTTGTAGGTTCGGTCAAACACAAGAGGAGAACAAGGAGAGATTTAGGGTTTTTTAGGTTTCAAGTTATGTGCACATAATGACCCTAAGACCTCCTTATATACTCCTCTTCGCTTGGCATGCAAGCAAAGCCTCCCACCTCCTCAAGGAGTAGGATAACCGGCCGACTAGGAGAGAAAGGCGCAAACCACACCCTTGCTTTATTCGGTTTTTGCATATTAGTCTCTTAAACCTTTTAACGACTAATATTTATTTACGTTAAACATTTAACGACCGTTTGTTAAAACACTAATTAATATATTACATTAATATATTAAATACGTTGTTCGACATATTAACGTGTGCGTCCCCCTAGGCTCGAATAAATTTCAGACATATATAATTTATATTTGTTCATATTCCAACACATAGTATTGATTCAAATAAGGAAGATACATTGACATTACAAGTTTACAACTAAATTTTGTTGATACATTGAGCTTGCCTACTGTATGACTACTCTTGCAAACAACACATCTAAAAATATACAAGCCAACTATATATAACTACTTGAACATAAATGAAAGTAAAACATACACCATTAAGGTCACTCTAAGTCTTGTTTTTTTATTGCTTAAATAGGTTAAAACTGCAACCTCTAACAGAAAGTAAGGTGCATAGTTGGAATAG
Organism: Tanacetum coccineum; assembly: GCA_026074375.1. NCBI lineage: Eukaryota > Viridiplantae > Streptophyta > Magnoliopsida > Asterales > Asteraceae > Tanacetum > Tanacetum coccineum. Next base: position 12,752 of record BQNB010049527.1, on the reverse strand, counting down.
GAACCTACACATAAAGACGGGTAAGAATACAAACCTGCATATATTAAAGAGGACACATGCATTAAAAATCAGTAGCATGGATTAAAACAAGTGAAATGATAAGTCAAAATAGCGTTGTACCTTAAGTGAATATTTTTGGACTATGCTACCTCAAGTACTTGGTTGTCGAGAAAAGAACACCATATTCCAGTTTCCCCATCATCCTATATATATAACAAAAATATAGTTAAAAGTCAAGTTATTGAAGGTTATCATTAGTTTACTATGAAACTTAAACAAACGTAACCACTAGTTAAAGATAAAATGCAAAAACCAAGTTCAAAGTATCCATCTAATGAATGAAATCAGGTGGAATGTAACCATGCCATCTGACAGGACTTGTTGAAGGCAATAACATAAAATTCATTAATAAAACTAACAATGTTATCATCCTTGTTAACTGTCATTAATCTTCCTCCCTAATTGGATAACGTATTCCTTCAAGTGCAATATGTTATAAATTTCTATACTAATAAAAAGATACTTACACCATTAAAATGAAAACTTTACTAATTTTTTTTGTTGAAAATGGTGAATTATTTTATTAATCATTAACTGCCTTTACAAGGGAAAAAACAACAAACCATAATGGACACTCCCATTAGGCCAATCAGCAAACTACAAACAGAACTACATTCTAATCTTAAAACAGAAAAACAGAATTCCATACTCTCTATTCAATTCACCATTCTTCTAAGTTAGTATCCTTTATGCAAGAGGATACTACCCTTAGGCAACCATGAAGAAACCATAGTATATGACTACATTTCCCTCTACAAACACCCTACCTGCATCAAGTGTAACCCATACACAAGCATACAGAGGCTCTTGTAGAAGGCATCATCACATACCATGTAAAACTTCTGTTCCATTAGGGCTGAATTGCACAGAGCTACATTTCCAAACAAATGGCATCACTTAAGTGCAACCAGTTGCCCAATGATACATCCCACCTAGACTACATTTCCTGAACCATAGACCACTCCTTATCCAACTGCAGCTACACCTCACAATTGACATATAGAATAGTCCATACTCATGCATCATCTGGTTGGCACTCCACCAAACAATCAGGAAACCTACCTTATGATAATGAGTAGACCTTTAACTACACAGTTTCCATTTGTCATAATAGTGATTACACCAGCATCCACTATCAAACAAGATGGTCTTTTGCAGAAAGGTTCTCACTATTAAGCTACAAGGCCATCTGAACAAAATCAAACCATGACTTGGATTTAAAAAGGCTTAAACTATGTATCCAAACACCCTCCAGTGCACCTCTGCAACTAAAACCATCACATTTAGATATTCCAATCATCATAAATCTGCTTGACTGCCACAGTTTTCTTCACTTTTAAACTCATAAGTTGCATCTTTACACTATCCTCAATATTACTCAACAAACTTTGGCAATCCCTTTGATCTTGAGTGAAAATACTTTTATTCCTTTTTGCCCAAATGAAATATATCACAGTAGCAATGACAATTCTGCCATGAACACTCTTTATTGTGCTTTTATATCCATTACTTACTATTTCATTGACCACATTTTTCTAATTCATATCCCAGTTCCTTATTTTAGCTTTTTCTTTGACATTTCTCCATACTTCATCAGAATATGGACACTTAAAAAATAAATACTCATGGGAATCATTTTCAACTTTACACAGAGGACATAGTAATGAGTTATTATTATTCCATACCATTATCCTATCCTGAGTAGCCAATCTCCCATGCATAACCAACCACTTGACAAAAGCATGCCTTGGATTACATTGAGGATACCACACCACCTTGTGCTAATTCACATCATTCTTCCCTTCTTTAAAGATCTCCCAAACACTCTTTATTGAAATTTTTCCTCTTTTTCCAATAACTCCAATCCATATGACTTTATCATCCTTCATATCAGTTAACACATGGACTTTAATGGTATTAAGAGAAGTAAACTAAAGCCTCCACTCTTGTAGCCATATTCATTCCCCATTGACAATTAAATCATTAACATTTGCTTGATCATCAAATCTTGCTTCATACCTCTTTTTAAAAGGGATACTCTCATCAAGAGTACCATTCTTATTCCATTTATCAAAGCACATACTAGTACTTCTTCCATCACCAATCTCATGCCAAACATAATTCCTGATTTTGCTTTAAAGATTCAACATGGCTTTCTAAGTTCCACTATCATAGTCTTCAGATTCACTTCCCAAATACTTTTCCTTTCAATTTAACTACATTGACTCATTTAACCCAAAGGCTATCTTTTTTAGTAACATCATTCCATAAGTGTTTTCATAGAAGTGATTCATTCCAGGGTCCTAATCTCTTGAGCCCCAATCCTCCTTGACTTTTAGGAGCACAAATAGTCTTCTAGGCAACTTTCGCAACTCCCCTTTTCAATTCCCCTTGACTCTATAAGAATCCCTCAAGACTTTCTCAATGTCTTTCACAGTGGTTTTAATAATTAGAAACACAGATACCCAGTATATATGCATACATGTTAATACTGAAGCAATTAACTGTAATCTACCAGCATAAGAGAGAGCTCTATTCTTTCAATCATTGACCTTTTGTTTAACTCTTTCCACTAATTAATTGCATTCAGTGATTCCAATGTTTTTAGTGATAAGAGGAACACCAAGGTATTTCATTGGGAGTTTACCAACAACAAAAGGCATGATTTCTAAAATCCTCATCTTCTCAATAGCCTTCACACTTCCAAAGAATATAGTACTTTTGTTCATGTTAGGAATTAGGCTAGATACTTTGTTGAACTCCATAAGACCTTCTTTCAGAACCTCAACAGATTTATAGTCTCCATTACATAGCATCAAGATATCATTAGCAAAGCATTGAGTCAACTTTAGTTCTTTGCACCTCCAATGATATTTAAAATTCTTACTTTTACTAACTCTTCTTTAAATAATCAAGGATAGGACTTCCATTATTAGAGTAAACAGATATGGAGACATTGGGTCCTCTTTTCTCGGTCCACTACCACTTTTGAAGTAACCATACCTCTCCCCATTGATACAAATAGAAAATGCTGCACTTGTGACACAGGTCATAATCCACCCTATAATATTCTCATGGAACCCAAAATGAACCAGAATCTGCTCTAGGAATCCCCAATTCACAGTGTCTTAAGCCTTTGCAATATTAATTTTTAAGGCACATCTTTGAGGACCTTTTTGTCTGTTATAACCTTTAAGAAGCTCATGAGTAATTAGAAGGTTATCTTGAATCAATCTTCCTAGGACAAAAGCACTTTAATTAAAATTAACAAGCTTTTACAAACACCCTTGAAGCCTATTAGTAATGATCTTACTAATGCATTTGTATATGACATTACAACATACAATAGGCTATTACAGAGACTTTATTTGGCTGTTGAATTTTAGGTACTAATGTGATAAGGGTAGCATTCACTTCCCCTAGCAGCTTGTTTATATTAAAAAAAACTCTTGAACAACATCACAAACATCCTTTTAAACAATATTCCAACTCTTTTTAAAGAACACAGCAGTAAATCCATCAGGACCAGGTGTTTTCTCATCACCAATTCTAAAGATAGCCTCCTTTATCTCAGCATCAATGATCTTCCTTACCATATAATCAGATTCATTCTAACTTAACTTGTTTATAAAAAATTTCACAACATTCTCAATTTGCTCAGTATCACCATTATGACCTAAAATTTCTCAAAATGCTTTAAGAATTGCTCAGCAACTTTGTCACCCTGAAACCACTTCCCCTGATCATCACAAATCCCTATAATTTTACTTGAATGTCTCCTGCCTTTAATTACATTATGGAAGTACTTGGTGTTTCTATCCCCCTCACTAAGCCATTTAACTTTAGCTTTTTGAGATAAAAGCTTTTCCTCATCAGTAATAGCTTCATTGTAATCATACAATATTTTTGACATCTTCTCGTTAATTTCTTTGTTGTTTAGATCAGCTTCAACTTCAACTTGAACTTTTTTCAAATCATCTTCTAATTTCTTTACTTTTTGAAACAGATTCCCATCCTTCCATGCTAGCTTGTTTAAAGGCCTTTTCATGCTTTTCATTTTTCTTACCAATTTATACATCTTATACCTATCACTGTCACACTTCCATTCCTTATTCACCACTTCCAAAAACTCCTTTTTATCAGCAATGTAATTAGAGAATCTAAATGATTTATGCTTTTTCTCCAAGGAATTAGCGATATTCATTACAGCAGGACTCTGATCAGATAATAGAAAAGGATGAAATCTAGCACTTGCATTCTCATACTTCTCTATGAAAACTTTACTAATTGTTATGATGTATAACTAATGAGAAACATTTAGACAATCCATGTACTACACGGGTCATTAACTACTGATTTTGATGGGAGTATTTTGTATATTTGAACTTGCATTTTCGTCTAAGTTTGTTGTGGGAATCTTGCTTTGGATCATAAATTTATTTTTATGATCATAAATAAGAAGTGTTCGAGTGTAGGTCCCTTTAAAAGAGATATGAACTATATCCTTCTACTTTAATAATGAATGTGAACCAGGAATATTTGAGCAAGTTATGTAATTAACCATTGATTAAGAAGTAAAATTAAAGGTACACGCTTATCGCTATATCAATAAAAACATTTTGCCAATGATTTTTGGATGCACAGGTCCCCTATTTCACACTACCCCTTTTCCCATAGTTTGCAATTAGTTTTTTTTTTCAAGTGAACGATTAGGTTTAATTCAACCTGGCCCTGTTACAACTCGACCCAGTTAGATAATCATAGAAAGTTTCAAGCATGGTTTATGTACAAAAGTGTTTGTAAGGTGATCATAGTTTCAAATTGTATATGAGGATATTGGTTGTTGTTGACATCAATATTATTTCTCCATTGTGCAGAAATTAGATGCAAATACTCTTCATGCCAAAGCTCTTTATCGTCGATGAATGTCTTACATGTGGGGTCTGATTATTAGGAAGTTATGGCAGTATTCAACTAGATAAGTTCTCAAGTCTGAATTTAGCTCAAATTTGTGATCTATGAAGTAGGCATATTTCGACTTATAAACATTAAGGCATTCTTTGTGTGGGTTTGACCTATAAAGTATGCAGACTGAGTAAGGTAGAGTATATCCAGACTCATGACTTCCCAATTATATTTAAAACTGGATTCGCGTATTAGAGCCTCTATAGGGAAATTAGTATGCAAAGAAATTAGATGCAAATACTCTTTTCAGGCACAAAGCTCTTTATTTGTCGATGATATGTCTTTACTTGTGGGGTCCTGATTGGTATGAGGAAGTTTCGTTTTCTATGGCAGTTAAGGATATGAGTACAGTTAGTATTAACTAGATAAGTTCTCAAGTCTCTGAATTTAGCTCAAATTTATTTTGATCTAGGAAGTGGCATTTTATTTCGACTTATAATCTAGTTAGGCATTCTTGTGTTGGGTTTTTTGTTGTTTTTTTTGACCTATAAAGTATGAGACAGGTAAGGTTTACGAGTATATCCAGACTATCATGACATCCCTCATTATATTTAAAAAAAACTGGATTCGCTCTTCCGTATATTTGGCCTCTATTAGGATTTCTAAATAGGATAATACTTTTAGGGGTGTTGGGTTAGAGAATTTTTTTTATAGAAAACTTGGTTATTGGGGCTGTTTGGGAATTACTTTATAAGAATAACTACTTAGTGGGGTTGTTTGGGATTGCATATGAAAATTGCTGATAGGGCTTGTATGGATTGGCTTATTAGATTAAACTACAGTTATGTGTTTTAGGATCTTAGTTTGGGAGATGAAAAATGTATGGTTATACATTTTCTTGCCTATTGAGGAATACTATAGTTATTTAGGTTATTATATAGATCCTATTTATATTTTTACTCTACATACGATTACCATTAAAATTCAACAAATTTTATATACTATAAAAAAGTCATTGATAATAAAACTGTGAAAACACTATAACTTACACTTGACCGCCCTTCCAACCCAGTTGTTTTGGACAGGTTTAATTCAACCGAAAACTTTTGATTTTACTACTTGATTTCTCATTACGGTGGAACAAAACAAGTTTACCCGTTTGTAAGTGTGTTGTATATTTCGCTATTTGTTGCTTTGTTCATGCTTTTTGCTGTGCTTTGAATAAGATTATTAATGGCTTCTAGTGAATTATTTTAGAAAGAAGAAACGCTTTCGAAAACGCAATAATCGAACACGCATATGGAAATGAAGAGCGTAGTGTTGGAAAATAAGTCCAACAAACCTTGAAAGCTAGCGGAATATAGACTCAATAGGATTTCTAAATAGGATAACTACTTTTAGGGGATGTTAGGGATTTTTTTTATAGAAACTGCTTATTGGGGCTGTTTGTGATTACTTTTAAGAATAACTACTTAGAGGGGCTGTTTGGGATTGCGTATGAAATTGCTGATAGGGGCTGTATGAGATTGCTTATTAGATTAACTACATTTATGTGTTTTTAGGATCTAAGTTTGGAGATGAAAATGCTATGGTTTTACATTCTTGCCTATTGAGGTATACTAAAGTTATTTAGTTATTCATATAGATATATTTATATTTTTACTCTACACACTATTACCATTAAAATTCAACAAATTATACTATAAAAAAGTCATTGATAAAACTGCTGAAACACCTAATCTGATTCATGCATAAACTTACACTCTGACCACCTTCCAACCCGTTTGACCGGTTTTAATTCCAACCGAACTTTCTGATTTTACCTACTTGACTCATTAGAGTTGGAACAAAACCATAGTTTACCCGTTTGTAGTGTGTTTGTATATTTCCGCTATTTGTTGCTTTGTTCATGCTTGTGCTTTCAATAAGAATTAATGGCTACTGTGAATTTTAAAAGAAAACGCCTTTCGAAAACGCAATAATCGAACACGCATATGGAAATGAAGAGCGTAGTGTTGGAAAATAAGTCCAACAAACCTTGAAAGCTAGCGCGGAATATAGACTCAAAGAAAACACATACGTGACCCCAAACGTTGCATTGTATTAATTGACGAATGAGCAAGGAAGAATGTTCCAACTAGCATCCCCCTCATCTCTATTTATAGAGATGAAGGGGTACAATCTATATGGAATTAGAATTCCATATAATCCTTGCTTGCCTTGCACACCAAGCAATCCTAGTTTAAGTCTAACCCTAACTCTATTTAACTAAGCGAGTGTTTGGGAGTGCGTTTGCACCTTGATTAACTAATTATCACGATATGAAAACGCAAAAATCAAATTTGAAGCGTTTGGATAACAAGATCTAAAATGCGATTTTTTGCGTTTTGAAACACCCAAAACGTCATTTTTGAAAAGCAGGTGGTGACTTACTTTTTGCAAACGCGATTTACTTTTTATAACGAAATTACCCATTCACCCCACATTACCTTCAACCTGTTTCTGATTAAAATCTTGTAAGAGTTGCTTTTAGCTTTCTTTTTCACGAACATGTATTTGATTGATGAGTGAAAGAAAACAAATGAAGTTAAAGAAGTGAATTTAGCGGCTGAAAGAAAAGATAGGGATATACATATAACCCTGCTTGTGATTTTAAAAACCTTCTACATTTTGAAACCCAATATCAAATAAGTAGTAAAAGTTTGTATCTTTTAAAATACAAATTATAACTTTTTAACACATAAATCATTAAGATAAGAGGGTCCTTTTCGTTATTTTACTACTAAAGTGATTAAATAATCTCATTTGCCAAACACTCATAAAACAGATTATCTAGTTATTGCGATATCAAACAGAAAAATCAAATCCAAACACTAGGTTTCAAAATCACGTTTTGTAACAGCCAATTATCTGATTATCCGTTTTTAAAACGCATAATCTATTTTCAATAAGCAATCCCAAACACCCCTTAAGTACAATCAAATCCCTATACATAGACTAGTTACACTTTAGCCCACCAAGAATTGCTACTATATTTCAACACGTAGTAACATAATACATATCATGGAAAACTAAGCAAGATGGTCTAGACAAAAGGGGTCAAACATGGGTGGGTCTGGGAATGGTTTAAACGACTTACTCTTCTGGTATGATCGGGTTTACCTAAGACACTTTTTGTCCAAAATTTTGGTATTTTTTATAAAACATTAAGCGGTTCAAATATGAGTGTTAGTAGTATGATTCTAGTTATAAACTGGGTTTTGCTACAAAATGATTTAGGACTTTTTATGCATAATTTTGGGTGACCTTTGACCTTTTTAACCCATTTTGAGTTGTAAGCCTCAATATGGTATAGTAATGCATGTTGTGTTTACCGACTTTGTATATAATCGTGTAAAAAAGGATTAACTCTGTTTATGTATAATATATTTTATGTGTCAAAGATTTTGTTTCTATGAATTGAACTATAATTTTATAGTCATATTGAGCTACTCCACCTCAAATGACCTCGACAAGAGTTTAAGTCTAATGACTGTCATTAGGGGGGCCCTTCAATAAGAAACCATAATTATTATTATTACTTGATCCAGTGATGATTTAGGTTACAATAGATATTAATTCGCTTCTTTCGTTTGTCATCTTTATGCAAAGATAGTGAAGACATTCAGACTTGAGACTTGTGACAAACAATAATTTTGTGGCTCAACTGCTCAAGTAAGAATTATGCACAAAAGGTCAAACCGATCATTTGGTAAAAAAAACCTAATGTGATCCAATTGATGTGGAGGCATGGCCTAACAGATGTATTCAGTTAATGGTATTAGGAAAGGATACTAGAATCATGGTGTATAATGATAATGATATATTATGTAAATATATCAAGAATAATATTTTAGGTAGGTTTTATTTTAGTACATGATTGTTGTAACACCCCTAAAATGGGCCACAGCAGAATATGATGTTCCGGGGGTATTACTTCATAGATCAATAACACAAGATATGAGAACGACATTTATAAGAGTCGTTTAAAACTGATACATTGGATTTAATAAATGGTTCGTTACAAAAGCTCATAGGCTTAACTTTTTTGTCTTGGAAAAGTAAAGATTTCTCAAATAACAATATCCCAAAATGTAATGCATGCAAATCTTTATGATAATATGACTTCAAAAGACGACCATCCAATGTATCCATGACTTACACCTTATTGACCTGAGATAACATGTTTAAAATGTCAACAATAATGTTGGTGAATTTATAGGTTTACAATTAAATAAAGCGGATAGCAAGATTTCCCTGTAATAAAGTAACAAATACAATATCACAAAAATGTATTACGAAATGATGGTGCCCAATGTAGATGTTCAACCCGTAACATCTATGATTCCAAATGATATACGTTCATCGTTTCCGGCCAACTGGTAAACTAGCAAGCGCTACTTGCCCGAACAGGGATGTTAATCCCAAATAGATCTATTCATAACATTCGCGCTTATATAATGCAATTAACAATTCCAACTATGCAATTGACAGTTCATGATGATGGGCATAGTGAGTTATAGCTACTTAGGCAAACTCGTAATATTTGAATTTAAATTGTACTTGCATCCATTTTGTAAAACAAACATGATCTCATCCTTGAGATTTAATAAATGATTAAAAAGTGTCAGATGGGGACTATAAACTCACCTCAATGATATAATGAGGTAGCAACGAATATAAAGCGTGCAAGGTAAATGATGCATGCGAAAGCAATGCAAACTCTTATCCGTGACCTAAATGAATAATATGCATATTACTAATCATGTAATATACTACAATGCATGCAATCTTGTCCTTAGTATGTGCTTGAGTTTGAGAAAATATTACTTGTTTATAAATATGACTTTTCATGAAAATCAGCCAAATATATCGGATCATATTCTCGTATTATTAAATATGTAGACTACGATATCAGACATTTTAGGATCTAAGTCACGAGTACTTTCCTAAGTTGTGACGAAACCAATTTAAAAGCGTTAAGAATATTTACGTTTTAATCATAAAATTTATGGGACAAAAGTGGAGTTTTATAATTAAATTCCGGATTCATTGCTTAATGAAATTATAAACAAAAAGTGGTTTTGAAAACTAGGCCATGTTGTCTATAATTTTCGTCTTTTAGGTTTTGCCCAACGAGGTCATTTAATGGGTTAAAAACGTGGCTAAAGATGTGTGTGTGGCGACTGGGTTCCAAAACAGAAAATAGTAATTTTGGCTAAGTGTTTTGCATGCGATACTCGACTGACTTTGATCACAGATTGCGACTTCGTTACTCCGTGTTAGGACAAGATAAAAGTGTCTTAGTAAACTAGGCCAGGTCGACTTTAGTTCATCTTTTATAAGTTTAGTGTGTCAGGGTCGTTATCGGGGTCAAAAATAAGGCAAAAGGTATGTGTACACGCTATATGGTCCAACAGAATCTTGACCACTTGCACACCAGGTGTTCGACAAATTGTCAACACCTGTGATACACAGCCGATTTCAACTGTGAATTGTGAGTTTGTTTCTAAACAAAAATGGTTAGTTTTTCTTACTAATTAAAGATGGTACTTTAGGCTTCAAATAACAATATCTGGTTCATTTTATCATTCGGTAAAAACGTCACAATAATTGGAGAAAAACGCCTCGTTGGTTGTTTTCAAAACAGTTGAAAATGACAGTTTTTACGCCTAAACCAATATCTCCCCGCGACTGCTTTCACTCCTTATGATCACAAACATGATCGATTGTTTGTTGTCTTGATGTGGTCGACTCACAAGAAAAATGAAACCAAAGAAACCTAGTTAGGGTTTCTTGGAATTTAGGGTTTATTATGAATGAAGTGGTATGATGTGTGTGTT